>JBBPBS010000577.1:10284950-10298538 GCA_037974835.1 Cicer judaicum
ATATATTAAAAATAATTTTTAAAAACTGTCAACAAATTAAAAAGTAGATAAACAAATAAAATAATTTAACAAAACTATAAATAAATTAAAAAATAGGATTAATATGCAATAGCTAAAAGATTTCATCTAATTGAAGTGTTAGATAAAATTAATGATTCAATTAGTTTAAAAATATAAAATGGCATAAAAATAAATTTTATCAATTAAATGTATAACTTGAAAGAGGCTTATATTTATGAATAAATTATTTTTCAAATAGTATTTATAATCAGTTAAGAGGTAGTAATTTAAAGACACATATTTATTAAAATAATCACATTAATGAGATACTTAAACATTGAAATTATTGTATAGGTGATTTTTATTGAAAAATATAGAGGATCTTAGATTTAGTAAAAGTGTATCTCTTTAGATTTAATTTTTCCTACAACTAATGCACCGCTAAGTTATTATAAGAAATTCAACTCGAAGAGAAATGAACATAATTTGCTGATTTTAAGAGAATTATGCACTCTAGTTTTACCTCTCACCCAAGTCATGTGAAAAAGATGATATTACTCTTAGTTTTATCTATTAAAACCTAAAAAAAAATGTACTTTCTTTTTTTCGTTCAATTTCTTTGAAACTTTGAAATATTGATATATTAATGGTGCAGAGAGAATTCCACCAACAACATCAAATAAACGACGAAACAAAGCAAATCGTTCAATTAGGCAGCGCCGTTGAAGACAAGACATCCATCATGATACCGTCGAGTCTTCTGCGCATGCACAGATGGAGGAGGATGTCCCTGAGCCTCAAATGGAGGAGGATGTTCTTGAGCCTCAAATGGAGGAGGATGTCTCTGAACCTCAAATGGAACATGCTGATACTGATGATATTGATGATGCTGCTGCACATGCTGATGATGTTGATGAGCAGGATCAACATACTGGATTTCCTGGGGACCGATGTACATCCTCCTCCATCTGTGCATGCGCAGAAGACTCGACGGTATCATGATGGATGTCTTGTCTTCAACGGCGCTGCCTAATTGAACGATTTGCTTTGTTTCGTCGTCTATTTGATGTTGTTGGTGGAATTCTCTCTGCACCATTAATATATCAATATTTCAAAGTTTCGAAGAAATTGAACGAAAAAAAGAAAGTACATTTTTTTTGAGGTTTTACCACATGGCTCGGAGGCTATGGGAAAGAGAGGTATATTTTAATTAAAATTTGATGTTGATGATATTTAATTATGTTTATTTAATTTAAGTTTATTTAATTAATTGTTTATTTAAATTTATTTATTCAATTATTTATTTAAATATATTTAATTCATTGTTTATTTATGTTTAATTAATTAATTAATTAATTACTGTGTAATTACTCGCAGGATCGTGGAACGTTAAAAGTTATTACTCATGGATTGAAGTTGAAGAAGTTTACCGAAGTTCATGTGCCAGATCTTGTAGAGCATTGGATTCAGGAATCTAGGCTGCTACATCTGTCTTCAGCCTACCTCATTATGGCTGGTCTGATATCCGCATTTGTTGAAAGATGGCACATGAAGACCAGCTCATTTCATTTCATTTGTTGAAAGATTGGATTTAGACAAATTCTAATATGTCTCACACGGTTTTAGTATTAAAATATTAAAATTTAGTAATATAGAATTATTGATAAGTGATATGTAATTATTAGTAATACTCGTGTAATAATTTTTAAACTAAAATTTAATTTTGTTTCTCCATATTTATAATTTTAGTCTTCATATTAATTCTTTATATAATTTTGGTCTTTTTAAAATTATTGACATTTAATTCATTCTTTAATTTAAATTTCAATTTGGTAAAATATCAATCATTTAATAATGTGAAATTTAAATTAAATAATATCACTAAATTATTTATGAAAATAAAAAATAAATAAAATTTCAAATTTCTTTTTTTTCTTTAAACATTTATGAAAAAAAATTAAAATTACTTTTTTTTAGTTTTAAAATTTCTGAAAAAGAATCAAAAAGTCAAAAAATTATAAGTACTTTTCTTTATATAAAATTACTTTTCTTATTTTTCTCTGCTTTAAAAAATAAATACAACTTGTAAAAAATTGTTTAAAATAAATTAAATTTTTCTTTAATTTTAGAACAGAATTTTAATTTATATAAAAAACAGAAATTGAAAATATTATTTATCTTAAAAAATTATTAAATTTAAAATTTACATTACCATGATTTCCTACATCATCATGTATTCATCACTTAAATAATTGTACATCACCAAATTAAAACTCAAATTAAAAAGGAGAAACAAATATCAACAATTTTAAAAATAAAAACTAAAATCACCAACAACAACAAAATCAAAATTATAAATTTAATATAATAAGAAACCAAAACTGCGTTTTAACCAAAATCTTTTTTAAATGTTGAGTTAGAAATAATGACGGCTGATTAAATATTATCACTACAAAATGATAAATGAATGATATGTACATATCAAATAATAGAGTTATCCGTTGAAAATGGTTTCTGATCTTGATATGAATAGTCAAAATAGTTGAAGAAACAATCTTTAATTATGCTATAGATTTTCAATGGTACTTGAGTGTATAGTATACTTATAAAATCAAAATTAAATGGGCATATATTTTATGTCTCTATTAAATGCAAGTAACGAGTCGGTTGGTCTATAACCATTATTGGGCTCTAAGTGTTTACTGCTATTTGTTCTATAGACAGTATGAAAAGGAGTGTTTTGCCAAATAAGATTTTGAATGCTTGTGTTCATATTATACTACTTAATTATCAAGTTTTTTCTTGTTGCGTTCAGATTGTACTTATGATGTTTTTTATTTGATGGCCTCATACTTTGACAATGTTAAAGAAAATATTGAGATAATAATGAAAATTTCAAAACTAAAAAAAAAAAAAAAAATCTCTATAATAGAGACTTCGAACTTAATTTCTGACCAATTATATATTTCTTATTTATCTAATTTTGTATTTTAATTTTCTTTTCAGTAGTGACATTAAATTAAATGTAAAATAAAAGGTAGAATACTCTCTAGATTCTTTATAGTTCATAGTAGGGGGGGTGTACACGACTCAATCTATCCCATGAACTCGTCTTGACCCATAAGCGATGTAATGAGTTTGACCTAGTTCCAGAAAAAGAAGGACATAAAATAAAGACAAGACAAAGACAAAGTAGAAAAATGATCAAGTTCGGGTTACCCTTCAGATTATCTATCTTGTTCTAATTTAAGGATAAATGATTATCTTTTGTTATTATTGATCCACTCTATCTAAAAAAATTATCAATCGGATCACTAATTTAATAATTTATAATTTGTAATACAATAATGAGTTACTATTCTTGAATTAATTAATTTATTATGAGTTATTTTTATGTTTATTTTTTTTAAAAGTTTAAGAATTACTATTTGATGTCTTGTCTTGGGACAAACCAGTTTTGTCTTTATTTCGTTATGTCCTTAATGAACCCGCAACTCTTCAGGTTTGATTGGGTTAAAGGACGAATGATGGTCTAAAATTTGACCCGATCAAATATTGGAACTAGATAAAGGACACATAAAATCTGACCTAACTCGTTCTTTATATAAGATTAAATTAAAATTTTTTTTTAAAAGGAAAAGATCTACTTTTACATATAAGATTCAACATTATATACTCGAACAAATAGGATCAAACTTATAACTCCCACTTGACTTCAATATTTTCATTAGTAATGCTAACAACAAGAAAAAATTGTGTTAGGAATTGGTATGTACTACATAATTAGGGCTAATAATAAATTAAGTTGATTTTTCTTAACATTCACCACATAATCATTCTTCTTAATTACATAATCTCCATGTATGATCTTTCTCATGAACAATGCCCTAACGAGACATCCACCTAAAAATTGTAAGCCTTGTTATAAAAATTGATGGAAATATGAAGTTCACTCTAATGTTGATGCATATTTATTAACTTATTGACAAATTTTTTCTTTAATATATTTTTTATATATAGATCGATATTCCTATATACAATTACAAATATTAATCAATAAAATTTTCATACAAAATTTACAATGCGTTTAAATTTTTATACCGAATATTTGAACTCAAGACTTCTGATTATATTAGATGAAACTAAAATATCTATAATTTAAAGCAACAAGGTCTCTTGATGAGACAAGTCATATTTGTCCCACCACCGTTTTATAAGAAAACAAAGGACACTACAAATCATAATGGGATTATGGCAATATATGGAGAGCCTCCTTGCTCCACTATTTCATAGCCAACAACAAAATTCTTCTTTCCACACATCTATCTTTCACATTTATCCACTTTTTGCATCTATAAATATCTAACCAACCTTTCTCAACCTCCACACACTACAAAGGAAAAAGAAAAGAAAAAAAAAATTCCAAAATGGATTCCATAGTTATGATGAGGAATTCCTTTTTAGTTATCACTTTTTTTATATTCAACTTAGGATTCTTAGATGCTCAAAAGACTCCAGCTATTTATATGTTTGGAGACTCACTTGTTGATGTTGGAAACAATAATTACTTGACACTTTCCCTTATAAAGGCAACTCTACCTCACTATGGCATTGATTTTCCAACTAAGAGACCAACTGGGAGGTTTAGTAATGGCAAAAATGCTGCTGATTTGATTGGTAAGTTATTCAAGATTTTGCTTTAATATCATTATATTAGCTTATCTACTTATCTATTACAATATTGAACTTTGAAATATTAATTTTCTTTTTAGTTTTAAAGAAAATTGGAGAGGGGAAAAATTATTATTAATTAAAATGCATAAGTAATGGTTATTTTATAACTGTTTTAGATGAAATTTGAACTCTCTTAAAGTTAATTAGACCAACCTTTAACCACTGAACTGAAACCTCATATACTTATTTTGCAAAGTCATGACCTCGCAATGAGAAACTGTTTGATTATTCAATATCTAATCGATTAATTTGTAGTTTGAAGAGACGTGATTTGCAATATAAAATGACTCTGACTTAAAATGTGTTTTGCAATACGAAAAGTATCAGTTCATAAGAGAAATGACCATTTATTCTTGTCCATGTACGGACAAGAATACAACTTTTCTTATTTAAACACCTCTTAGCATTTAAATAATAATTATTAAAGCATTTAGCTTTTCTTCCATTTGTATGGTATTTAGTTACATGCTTTCTGCATGTCTCAGTTTCAAGAGTCAGTTTGGAGCTTTGCAAAATGAATCTCCTCTTTAGAATTGGTCAAAATTTGTGGTATATATTACAAAAATGTTGCAAATTTTTTTAGCAACACTTTATGTCATATACCTTGTTTTCTGCGTTATTTTTTCCTTGTAAGAAACTCATGGTTTATTTTATTGAATGCCTCCAAAAAAACTTGCAAGCAACATCAATATTGAAGTCAGAGTACTTGGTTTTCACCATTTTACATTTAAATCCTTTATTTATGCATAAGTAATTTCTCAGAACTGATACAATATCAACACTAACACATATATATTAATAATAATTTATAAAAATAAAAATAATTAAATATAATTACACGATATTTCTGTTCAATACTGAATTTTGGAGGACGTAATAATGGTTATAAAAGGGTATGAAAGAAAATATTAACACAAATTTTCATTTTTTTTTTATTGGAAGACAAGAGTTCCATGTGACAAAGTTTGTCCTGAAAAGGACTAAAATTTAATACTATTGACTTATTACTATTTTGTTGGGGCATGCATATTGGTAATTGGCAATATTAATACAAATTGTGTTTTGCTAATGTTTGCATAAAATGAATGGTTTTGGCACAGCTGAAAAAGTAGGCCTGCCCACTTCACCACCTTACCTCTCTCTAGTATGTAAGGTTAAAAACAACAACAACAAGAATGTATCCTTTTTGGGTGGTGTTAACTTTGCCTCTGGAGGTGCTGGAATATTCAATGCCTCTGATGATACTTTTGTAAGTGCAATTCTAATTCTTTCTTTTCTCTCTCCAATTCTGTTTTATGTTTTTTTTTTTATAATTTGCAGTGTGAAAATTTGTAGTTAAGAAATTAGCATGGCTAGGTAAAAGATTGTAGGATACAAAATTCAACCTTGTACATAAATCTATTCCGTCTCATAAAGTCTGAGCCTAGTTTGACTTAGTTTTAAAAACAAATATAAATAAGATGTATTTAAATTGAGATTTATTTAAAATAGTATATATTAACTTTGTTGTCCAATTTTTGAATTCGGTCAATGAAGAAATACTTCTTTTATTTTATTTCTAGTTTTTTCTATTGTTCTTCTTCTTTTTAGGTTAAATTTTTTAGTTTTCTTAGTCTTACCATAAAAATGCTTAATAGTTTAGTTAATTTTAAGATTGAGTGAAAGCCACTTTAAACTCACACAACTCATCTTTCATACACCTCTAAATCACTTTAAATAAGATGATTCACATTTTGTCTTTTGTATTTTGATATGATTGATTAAAATTGGAACATAAATAGTTTCCATCATAATGTATCAATGTCTATTTCTTAACTAAATTGATTTAAGATGTATAGATTTAAGAAAAGATGAATTCTTCGGTGAATCATTTTTATAAGTTATTAACTGTTAATTATTATTTAAAATTGTCGATAATGTAATGACAATCGAGGGTACTCTTTAGAAGTAATAGTCTATAACTTTCCTCATCATTATGATTAAAATTGTGGCGTAATTTATATCAATTTAATTGATATCATTTAAGTTATTATTTTAATTATAATTAAAAATGAAAATGATCATTAACGTCTATTTTTATAATATATTTATAATTATTAAAGTTTTAAATATTTTTTACAATTGATTAATGATGGACTCTGATCTATGTTAGAATTTTCTCTAAGAAAAGGATAAAAAATTCTATAAAAAAAAAAAAAGAAAAATACTGGTCCATGCTTCTCCTATGATGTCTGAAAGGAATAACACCTCCTATGATGTCTGAAGGTACACTTCTAATGTAGATTTTTAGAAATATTGGTGGAGAAAGACATGGGCTTCACAATAATTTAAAAATTAGTTTTTAGTTATTATAATTTTTTTAATGTTTTAGTCTTTACAAAAAATTTTGTTTAATATTCTGATCAATATTTTTAAATCAACTAATATGTAATCTACAAATTTTTAAATAATTTTTACATTCATGTTTAAATTATTATAAACATTACCTTTAAAAAATTTAAAATTTTTTTATCAATAGATTAATTAAATATAAATTTTTAACATTTTTTTACTTAAAAAATTATATTTAAAGCATCTTTCGTTAAATAATTTTAAAATTTGGTGGAAGAGATTTTTATAATCTAACTTTAAAAAATCATTAATTTTTTTATAAAATACACATAAATTGACTTTAAAGTATAGGCAAAACATAAAAATAAAAAATTTGAAGGATTTATATTTAATAAATTTTTATAAAGACTAAAAGTAAATTTTTAAAATCTATAAGAATTAAAAATTTAATTAACCGGGCAAAAAAATAAAAACAAGTTACACACAAAAACTCAAAATGTTAAGAAAATGACAAAATAATGAAAAACAATGCTACATTTCTTGCAGAGGCAATCAATTCCTTTGACAAAGCAAGTGGACTACTATTCACGAGTGCGTGACCAATTGACACAACAAATAGGAGCATCTACACTTCAAAAACACCTCTCAAAATCCATTTTCATTGTTGTGATTGGAAGCAATGATATATTTGGTTACTCTACCTCAACGGATCTTCAAAAGAAAAACACTCCACAACAATATGTGGATTCCATGACTTCCTCACTGAAAATACAGCTACAGGTAAGCACAATGGTTTATAAATTGTAATTTAGTTACTACTTGCTATATATAATTTTAGGCATATTCTAGCATACCACTTTTGTATTATTGAAATTCGAAAATTGTTCTATTGACCATAGAAGTTTTTTTATGAAACTAGAAGTTTATAGTCATCTTCAATCTCATGGATGATAAATTGACTTTGATTGATACTCAATCGATAAAAATATAAAAAAATAAATATCTACCTCTCAAAATTGAACTTGTCGAACCAACACAAATCATATCAGTATTTTAACTTTTGGGTAGAGTCGTCAATTAATGTTTGAGTTTCAATTATTTTTAAAAACTGATCTATGGTGGATCATATGTTGTGTTGGTCCACCAAATTATTCATTTATAATTTTATATGATAAAAAAAAATAGACGGTCTAATATGATCCTGGTCCAATGCTGAACCTTATTAGTTTTAGTAAATTTTTTTAAATAATTAAATTTGCTTTTCATTTTTTATTATTATAAAATTATCTTTTTTCACTAAAAATAGTAAAGGCCGCCCTTTGACATTTTTTAAGAGATACATATTATACACACAGGTAAAGAAAAGTCATATGCTTAAAAGGGTCAAAGTTTATGTTATTTGCATGCATTTAAATTTTGGTTTGGTCCCCCTTTTTGTAGAGATTATACAACATTGGTGCAAGGAAATTTGAGATTATTGGTGTTAGTGCAATTGGATGCAGCCCTGCATATAGGCTCAAGAACAAAACAGAGTGCTTTTTAGAAGCCAATTTATTGTCAATTAAGTATAATGAAGAGCTTCAATCCATGTTGAAGGAATGGAAATTGGAGAATAAGGACTCAAGTTACTCATACTTTGATACTTATGCTGCACTCCAAGACCTCATTCAGAATTCATCTTCTTATGGTATTATTATCACATAATCCTATGTCTCTTTGAATTATATATAGTAGAAGAACTTTTCTCAATCTCATTTATTATCAATTATTTTCTTTCTATTAATTTTCTAACCTCTCATTTCCTTTTGGCATCTAAACAAATTAAATCATCAATTAATTAATGAATACTTTATGTATTGTTTTGAGGAGGATAAGATTTGTAAAATGACTTTTATACCCCTTTAATTTTCAGGATTTGTAGATGTGAAAGATGCATGTTGTGGACTTGGTGAGCTGAATTCTCAGATTCTATGTACACCAATTTCAACTCTTTGCTCCAATAGAAAATATCATATCTTTTGGGATTTTGTCCATCCTACTGAAGCAGCTACTCGCATAATTGTGGATACACTTTTTAATGGACCTTCAAAATATACATCTCCTATTAATATGGAACAACTACTAGCTCTTTGAATTAATTTCCAAATTAGCTAGTAGTTCCTCCAATTTCATTTTTTTTAAGTATTGTTTGCAATTATTTGTTATCCAACAATGATCGAGAAAATTATTGAAGTAATTAGTTTATGTAGTGCTATTAGCTAGATGGAGAACATGGATTATTTTTTGTTGACAAATAATGTAGCTTCTAAGAGCATATAAAATATTGATTAAAAAAAAGAGCATATAAAATATGTAATTTTGATTGTACTTGAGGAGAGTGGTGCTGGTGTAATACAAAGAAAAGAATGTGTGATTGAAAGGATGAAATCATTTATTAAATGAGCTTATATACATGACTATGAGCTTAACTGTAACTTGTGTCACAAGCTAACTAACTATATCATTCACTGTATTATAAAAAAATAACCTCAGAATCTATTGGTCTCTTGAATAACATATTCTATGAATTCTTTGAGTCAAAGAGTTATATGCTTTATATAGACTAAGAAAGGCTTATCTCTTACACTAAAACAGGAGATATTCTAACAAACTTTATTTAATTTAACTAATTTGAGAAATAAAAGATCCTGAGTTCGAACCCTATAAAAGGTTCAATCTAACAATATATTGGCATTTGATAATTAAACTAAAATTTAATGTTATTATTTATTTATTTATTTATTTACTAATTATAAAACTTAAGTGTTTTTGTGTCACTTGTCATTAATCTAGATACTTTAATTCCCTTATTTACTTAACCAATCCGATTCTATCATGAAAAAAAGAGTCAAATCAATGGAAAACATTCGTGTGTCTATCAATTATAATACAATATGTCATATTTTTTTTACTAAAAAACAATATTCATTCATGCAAATCGACATAAATTTTATCAATCAAGAACAATACAATTCAAAGTCGTTACAACCAAAACTAATAAATCTACGAATAAATTCACAACATCCTGATTAATAGCAAAAAGCATAAAAATGTCTACAAATGTGACAAAGTCTACAAATATGATAAAATTAAAGTGTTCTGAATTTTCATGTCTCTTGAGCTGTAACAAGATGACGCCAAAGTCATTGACTAAATTTGCACTTGATCAAAGTTAATCAGTCAATTTGAAACAAACGAACACTGTAACGAGAAGGGGAACCAAAAAAGCACCGAAACAAGGTGGAAAAAAAATGTTGCACTAAGACGACGAAATCACAAAAAGGCACGAAAGAAAACTAAATATGTGTGAAAATCACTTATTTTTATAGAAGAGAATGAAAAAAAAATTGATTTAGAGAAGTAAGTTTAGATAAAAAAATTGGCTCTAAAACCACCAATCTTGAACGAACGAAGGAGAACTAGAACAAAAGAAAAGAAAGGAGGGAGGTATTGACTACTCTGCTAGGTTTGTCAATATGAGTTTTATTTAGATAACACAAATAGATAAGTGTATGATCGACCATAACAATTAGTATATGCATTCACTAATTGGAGTTATTATAGAAATGTGGAAGGCTAACAAATGAACATATAATAAGATATATGCCTTCTTAAAATCTTTCTAGAAAAAAGGAAAAAAAATTATAATATCCTTGTGCCCTTCCACCAAACAATTATATTTGAGACGGCGAATACAAATCTTTTGTATCAATTGTTCAAACTTCAAAGGTTTTATTTAAAGGATGACTTTGGAAAAATTTCTGAAAAATTATCACATGAATGAACTTATTGAATAATTATAGGAACCACTCTTCTAATGGTTGTGAGTGAGTATTATCTTCGTATAAGATTGTTACATCCATTCTCCCAAAAGATAAATAGCAAATATCTTGTATATGTAAAATTCAAAACCTCAACCGAACACATTATGAACTTGTCTCTTATAGTACTTAAAGTTCTAAAACAATAATTTATTTTATAAAGCTTATTCTGATGTAGTCCTTTTCTAACATAATTTAAATTGAAAAGATCACATTAAAACTAAAACTAAAACTAAAGATAAAATGTTTTGTTGCATAAAATGCACTTTAGTACTTCTAACGGCAAATGATCCGTTTTTGTGTTTCCACATTTATTTTTATTTAATATGTTTGATTTTTTTTTGGATAAACTTAATAATTTTCTAAACATGTTCAAAAACCGTTCAAAAATTTATATTTATATTTTAACATTGATTAAAAATGCATACATAATAATTTTAAAAGACTACAAATTTATTTTTGTAAGTATAGAAGTACACTTAAAAGGGGGGTGAATTAGGTGTTAGTAAAATTTTGTGTTTTTAGTGATATGGTAGTTGAATTTTTTGAGTTTAATAAAGTGTCTACCAATAATAAAGTGCATTAAATAAATAAACACTTAAGAATTATCCTGGTTCCCCTTATAACCAAGGGTACATCCAGTCCTCTTGCACACCACAAGAGATTGATCCACTAATTGTCAGAAAATGTACAACTCCCACCCTGGAATTCTTGCTACAAACTTCTAACAACACATCTAAGATATCACACCACTATCTTAGATTAAGCTACTTTTAAGAAAGCACTACTTTCTTTTACAAGTGATACACTATGTCTTTGAATAAGAATAAGGAGAGGTATATTGATTAACAATCCAATAACAATTCAAGTACTTGAGAACCTTTCTGAATGATATGAAAACGAAATGCAAGTCCTTTGTAAAAAATCAGAATTTTGTTCAAAGTTGTTCAAGGTATTGATTCAAGGATTGTGTTATTTTTTATCTGAATTTATGGGGTATTTATACTCCATAAACATCTCTTCAGATTCGTGGCCATTGATCCAAGTGGTTTGATGAAAAAATACAATGTTCTAGAGCCATTCCAAATCTGAAAAATTGTATTGTTTCTAGTTGTATTCGAATACATGATATGTGTATTCGAATACACCTCTTTGTAACGTTCAAAAATATTCAAAATTTACAACTTGTATTCGAATACACATTCGTGTAGTCGAATACAGATTAGTGAAAATTTGCCACTAACTTACTTTGTATTCGACTACAGATGGTTGTAGTCGAATACACATATAAGAATTTTGGCCACTGACTTGAAGTGTATTCGACTACACATAGTCGTAGTCGAATACAACTTTGAGTCTTTTTGCTCCTGACTTGTATTGTATTCGAATACAATTATGTCTTTTGTCAAAAATATGATTTTTAAGACTTTGTTAATGTTGTTTTGACTTTTGAAAATACTTTAAATGCATATGTAAATATGACTTGTTCTCATGTATTTGAAATATTGGTTTGTATCATATACCTTTACATTTTATCATTTGGATTTGAAGCTTATTATGAAGATATTTAATCTTCTTTTTGATCTTGTTGCATTGACCATAATTGGTGATCTTTGTCTTCATCAAAAACATATAATTTACAATTTTTATTTCCAAACTAAAAAATTATTCCATCTCTTATAGCATTTTTTGACATCGGTCTTAAAAAATTGATCCAAAAAAATAAAGATTTAAAATAATCTCATTTCTTTTTATTATTACATTTTATTTATAGCATTTTATTGTGTTTGTCACAGGTTTTCTCCACTACATATTTTTAATCTAGATCGGGCACTAAACAATGTTTGGGTTTTAAAAACATAAAGTATATCGATAGTCTTTTATGATATACAAAAATATCATATTAATCATTTAATTTTCTTTTATCAAATTAGTCTTTTATATTTTTAAAAATTATATTATTAAACTATTTTTAATGTTAAATTCATTTTAATCATTTTTAGTTAGAGATATTTACAATTCAACAATAAATTTTTTTATCGATTATATTATGAACAATATAATAATTTTTCATGTAAATTCATTAGTTGAATTAAGAGAAATTCATGTTTAATTTTAAAAACCGTAATATTTCTCTTATTTGAATTTTCATTCGTTTTATTATTTTTTTAAAAGTTGATTGAAAGTGTATATCTTTATGATTATTGCAATCAAAATTCCTTAAAAATTATGTGAGTTTATTGAATTGGGAGAATATTTCAATTTACTTGATTTAAAATTCGGATCAATGGTACATATTTACAAACGTAAATGACTAACATGTCACAAAATAAATGATTCAGGACTAACTTGATAAAATAAAATAAAAGACTAATATATATATATATTTTATTTATTGATGTAAATATCATTAATATATATTACTGCTATTAATAAAGAGACCATTTTAAAATTATCATTAATATATATTACTGTTATGAATAATAGTTTCTTCTTTTTTATTTTTTTTTAATATTTTAATACAATATAGAAAAACAAAAATAATATTTTTCTCCTATAAATCGTATATTTAAATTTGGATAATCCAATCAATAATTATTAGTTAAGATTACTCCATTTACTTCTTTTGTTTTTATTTCTAAATTAATTTAGTTGATCACATG
>JBBPBS010000577.1:10298734-10315622 GCA_037974835.1 Cicer judaicum
TATATTTTATTTATTGATGTAAATATCATTAATATATATTACTGCTATTAATAAAGAGACCATTTTAAAATTATCATTAATATATATTACTGTTATGAATAATAGTTTCTTCTTTTTTATTTTTTTTAATATTTTAATACAATATAGAAAAACAAAAATAATATTTTTCTCCTATAAATCGTATATTTAAATTTGGATAATTCAATCAATAATTATTAGTTAAGATTACTCCATTTACTTCTTTTGTTTTTATTTCTAAATTAATTTAATTGATCACATGTAAAAAAAAAAGAAAAACAAATTGATGTCATTGATAGAATCAGTTTCGTAAGATGGTACATATTTACAAACGTAAATGACTAACATGTCACAAAATAAATGATTCAGGACTAACTTGATAAAAAAAAATAAAAGACTAATATATATATATTTTATTTATTGATGTAAATATCATTAATATATATTACTGCTATTAATAAAGAGACCATTTTAAAATTATCATTAATATATATTACTGTTATGAATAATAGTTTCTTCTTTTTTATTTTTTTTAATATTTTAATACAATATAGAAAAACAAAAATAATATTTTTCTCCTATAAATCGTATATTTAAATTTGGATAATTCAATCAATAATTATTAGTTAAGATTACTCCATTTACTTCTTTTGTTTTTATTTCTAAATTAATTTAGTTGATCACATGTAACAAAAAAAACAAATTGATGTCATTCATAGAATCAGTTTCGTAAGATGAATTTTTGTTAGATAAATGGGAAACGGAAAATATTTTAAGAAAATGTTCGATTTGTCTTTTTAAGAAACTACAGTTTTTCAATTACAATTTAATTAAAAATAAAAATAAAAATAAAAACATTTTCAAGATCCTAAAAAGTGCACTTTCCAGTAAAATTAGCAATTGACTTTTATGTTTTAGATTTCAAATTATGTGTACTTTGCAAACAAAGTCACTATAAAGTTTGAGACATTTCAATCAATATAAATTATTTAAAAGAATTTAAGTTTGAATTTTAACCAAAGCACTTCTTTATTAAATTACTTAAGTTTCAAATGAAATATATAATATAGACATATTTTTGAAAGAAAAAAAAATTAACCAATGGTGTTACTAAGAATCATGGACGAAACCATAAATCTAACACATAGATAATAATTGCAATTTAAAGAAATATTGCATAAATAATAGTTAAAAGAATACCTCTGGATTCTTCCTGCTAAGAATTGCAAACTTGCAATACCCCCAAATTCTTTGTACTTAGTGTCGACGAGACTTTTTAGAAGAAAAACAATATATTAAAAAAGAATACCTTCTGAAAATCAACGTCAAAAATATTTTATTATTATTAATATTATTTTAGTTTTAATAATCATTTCACAATTTTCTTGAAAAAAGAAAATTGAATTTAATTCCTAACAGAAGAAACATATAATCATCGATG
Source organism: Cicer judaicum (assembly GCA_037974835.1). Taxonomy (NCBI): domain Eukaryota; kingdom Viridiplantae; phylum Streptophyta; class Magnoliopsida; order Fabales; family Fabaceae; genus Cicer; species Cicer judaicum. The sequence goes on from JBBPBS010000577.1 coordinate 10,300,194, forward strand.
TATATATAAGAACCCATAATATTAACTTACAAGACAAAGCTTCAATCAATGTATCCACCAATCAATGAAATGAAATAACAAATTTTATAATCATTTTTAAGGGAAAAAAATACAACATTGCAAGAGTTCAGTTTTGACAATCTTGAAGAATCAAATATACCATTACCACCAAGTTGAGTTAATGAAAAAGGATTGACCGATGTAATTTTTCCATGGATTTCAACAATTTTAGTATATTCTTTCTTTAAAAACAAAAACACGTTGAATATACGATAATACATCGTGATTTCAATGAAAGAGTATTCTAAATTGTTTAATTGAAAATTAATATAAAAATATTCTATGAATTTGAAACAAAGAGTTATATGTAAATGCTTTATATAGAATAAGAAAGGCTTATCACTTAATATAAAATAGGAAATATTCTAACAAACTTTATCTAATTTAACTAATTTTGAAATATAAAAGTTATCTAACTAAAAAGTAGTTACATATAGATTTGAATTTTATCTAGAAGTGAAATCCTCTAATATTGTCATATGAAAGATTTTTAGTGTATGGTATAAAGATAGATCCGGTATATATCCAAATAAATAGATATGGTGTATCCAAATTTAATAAATAAAAGAAAGAGATAAAATATATTCAAATTTAAATTTTTAATAACAAGATATGTACAAATTTTTTAACATCTATCTATTTACTAACTTGATTAAAAAAAATATTGATTTTTTTTTTGTTTTAGAAGAGATAATAAATACAACTATAATTAACTTACACAACTGCGAAGTCTAAACTTGAAACAAAAAATTGAACTTAACAATATTGACATTTGTCAATTGAACTAAAATTTAATGATATTTATTTATTTATTTTCTATATTTACTAATTATAAAACTTAAGTGTTTTTGTGTCACTTGTCATTTATCTAAATACTTTGATTCCCTTATTTTCTTAACTAGTATAATTCTATTATGGAATAAATTAAAAAAGCAAGATCAATAGAAAAGATATGTGTGTATGTCAATTACAATACAAAATAAGTCTTTTTTTATTAAAAAAACTAATATTCATTTATTAAAATTAGTAGAAATTTCATCAATCATAGACAATAATACACTTCAAAGTCGCTAAAAAAAAACCTACGAACAAACTCAAAACATCCTAGTTAATAGCATAAAACGGAAAAATATATACAAATGTGACAAAGCACACAAAGAGTTGTAGCAATGAAAGTGTCAAAGTTATTGATTAAATTTACATCAGATCGAAGTTGATTTATCAATCTAAAACAAACGAACATCGTAACAAGAAGGAAAACCAAAAAAGCACTACAACAAGGTGAGAAAATAAAACAACGTAGTACTAAGACGAAAGAATCACACAAAAAAAAAAATACGAAAGAAAATTAAATATGTGTGAAAATTACTTATTTTAATAAAAGAGAATGAAAAATAATAATGAGGTGATTTTGGACCAAAAATTAACTGTGAACCACCCCTCTTAGATGAATGAAGGAGAAATAGAACAAAAGAAAAAGAAAGGAATGAAGTAGTGGCTACTATGCTAGATTTTTTAAAATATGTATTTTATTTATATGACACAAATAGGTAAGTGAATGTTCACATTAAAGATTAGTAACAACTAATATGTCAACTCACTAATAGAAGTTATTATTGAAATATCTATTAAGACTAGTTATTCGTAACATTTCGCGTCGAGTGTCCATTAATGATATATATGTCTCACTAAAATGTTACTTGAAAAAAATCAAATGAAAAATAATTATAATAAAGGAAAAAAAGTATAATATTTTTTTGTGAGAATTGCAATCTTTTGTACCAATTATTCAAATTTAAAAGGTGTTACTTGAAGGGTGACTTTGAAAATATATTTGCAAAATTATCACACGATTGAATTTGTTGAATGATTATAGGACCATTCTTCTGATGATCATGAGTGAGTATTATCTTCATAAAAGATTGTTTTATTCATTCTCCCAAAAGATAAATCACAAACCATACACATTCTCAACTTGTCTCTTGTATTGCTTAAATTGTGTTTGGTTATAAGAAGAAATAGAAAAGAGAGAAATAAGTGAAAAAAAGTGTGACAAGAGATAAATAAGTGAAAAATATAGTTGATTTGATGTATTGTTTGAAATAAGAGAAAGAGAGAAGAAATAGAAGAGGGAAAAAAGTTGATTAATTTTAAAAGTACTAAAATACCCTTTAATTAAAAATTACCATCAAATTTAATTTTTATATAAAATCTATTAAATTAATTATTTCAGTAAACTTTTTACTTGAAATTTTAATTCATAACATTAAATTAATTTTTAATCATTTAATTTAATTAATTTTATTTTATTTATATATAATTTATTTACATTATTTAAGTTAATTATAAACTTTTTTTTTTAATATTTTATCAGTACCTAAACAATTATGTTTATTTTAATTCAAAATAATCACATATCTCTCACCTTGTAAGTTTCAACAAAACCATTTTTACGTTATAATAATTCTTGGGTGTTGTGTGTAATATATATATATATATATATCATCACAAAAAATAGGGTAAAAGTAGAAGATTGAGAAAAAAACATGCATTTCTCTCACTTTCTTCTCAACCATGAAGAGAAATAAAAAGTAGGTGGAATCACAATTTTTTTATCACTTTTCTCTTTTTCTATGTTCAACTAAACAAAAACAGTTGTCTCTTTCTATCTCTCTTATTTTTCTCTTTGCAAACTCTCTTATATCAAACAGACCCTTAAAGTTCTAAAACAATCCTTTTTTTACAAAACTTATATTGATGTGGTTTTTTTTCTAACATAATTTAAATAAAAAAGATCACATTAAAAGTAAAACTAAAGATAACATGTTCAAATTGAAAATTTTCTATAGCATAAAATGCACTTTAGTACTTCCAATGGTAAATGATCTGTTTACTTGTGTACACATTTATTTTTTGTTTAATCTATCTAATTTTAGTTGATGAACCTTTTAAAATTTTCTAAACATATTTTTAAAAAATCATTTAAAAATATATATTTACATTTCAATAGTGACTGAAATGCGTGCATGAAATATTTAAAGGGACTAAAAATTTGAGATATGATATATGCAAATTTAAATTTTTAATGTATGAGATATGTACAAATCTTTTGACATCTATCTACTTATTGACTAATCTAAAATGAAAAATTAGTAAAATGAGTGAATCAATTATTTGATATTATTATAGTCGAATAAATAGACACAAGAAATGGTGATTTGAATTGTGATACATTGAAAATTTGTTAACATGTACTAAAGAAAGTTTTTCTCAAGTTGTTAACTTGAAAATAAAAGAAATGACGAGCTTCATAATGTTATGAAGTGTTACTTCACAATAAATTGTTAAGTGTTTGAAAGTGTGTGATTTGAGTACTCTTAAAGCATTAAAGTAAAGATTTAGGATTAGAGAATCACACACATAAATTATACTAATTTATTTAATTTGGATTACGTCTAATCCTCATTCTTGTGAATTTCCCGCTATGGTGCTTGAGAAACTTTTCTCAACTCATGCACCTTACAAATCTGTCACTTGATATTTTGTTTTCTATATTTTCCTAGCCTTAGCAAGATTACACACTTCTTTTAGAGTCACTTAGACTTTACAATGAATACAAATCAACTGCATCACTTTTAAAACATAAAAAACGACGTCAAAAAATTTACAATTGATGAGATTGATTGTATTTTGAATTTCCTAGTTAAGACTAAGTTTGTAGCGAAGTTATACACTTTTAAGAACTTGTTTTTACCATTACAAATAAACTTGAGTGTGCATGAACACTTTAATCAAGTTTTACAATTAAGGTTTTTTGTCGTTGTCCTGATTGCAAGAAATTAGCATGAATAATGATCTTTTGTATCAAATTTTTCAAAATTTGATTCACCATTAAAGCGAATTTTTGGTGTTTCTTTAACTTATATCAAACACCAGAGGATACAACACAAAGTCATGTAAAATACCAGATATGGAAATTGTACACTTAAATAGAACATTGGTGCTTTAAATTGTTCTCACAAAATAGTTTTGTTATAATCAAAATAACTAAGGGTCATAGTTATTTAACCCAACTTGGCTCTATCAGTTCTCAAGCCTTCATGTGACTGTTGAGTTCAAGCGCCAACACATGGTAACCTACGATGAAACTTTTCTTGAATAACCATGAACATTGTAAACTTTAAAAAGATTTCAAAATATGTGTTAGGTTTGTTCTTGACTTGGGATGCAGAAGAGATCAAACCTCGGATTGAATTTCATTTTTCCATGTTGATACTAGCACAATAGTAAATAGTGCTAGAGCAATAGCCTTTTGTCACTTTTCTATTGCTTTTGTACTTGTGTACTTTTACACGAATGTTCTGAACTTATGAACTTTTTGAATTTTGCACTGATCATTATGATACTCATAATTGTTGATGTTTTTCCTACCAAGGATGAGTTGTGCATTTCTTATTTGAACTTTGCCAATCTTAATAGTAGTGTATTTGTGAGAGACCGTTTTTGTTGACAATTATGATGATTTTCCTTTATAATAAATGTGAATATTATTCTTTTGCATTTATTCATCATTTATTCAAGTAAATGCCTTCAATATTCTTGGTGTTGTTATTATCGTTATTAATTTTAAAGATATGAACAGTGAAGAATGATTTAGGAATCATTTACATGGATGATGATGATGATGGCCCTTTCTTTATGACACAATATTTATTCCAATATTATTTGTTATATTCTCCTACTTATTCCAAAGTAGTTATAGTTCTTTTCTTGTACGCGATGACAACATTTTGAACTTTGTTTATATACACTTTTTTGAACATTATGAACTTTGTAATCAACATTCACACTTACTTACACTTTTTTTCATAAAGTGTGGACAAACAATGTTATGAGATAGGAGCAAATTCATAGAAATGCCTAGGCCCAGTGGCAATATCCAAAGACACAACAATAGCTGGAAACTGAAAATTAAGCTTGCAGTTGTGGTGGGTTGTCCTGTAATTACATCCACCAGCAGCAAGACTCACAAGCTCAAATGAATAAATAGAGCCCTTATGGAAGCATGAATCCTAGCTCCACGTTACAAAAAGACTTAGTTCATCAAAACATAGTTCAACAATCATGAAATACATCGAACAGGAAAACAATAAAGCAAACTTACCTACCATAATATATAGTTCATCAAAACAGATTTCAAAATATGTAGAATTTTAAAACCTTAATGAAATAGAAAGCATACCGAAATATATTGAAAAATACACTGAATAGGAAAAACAATAAAGCAGGCCTCAGTATCCATGAGAACCAACTTCATTGAGAATGTGATTATTTGCCTATTGAAATCAGAAACCATCCATAGGCAAATGGCCTTAGCTTTGATATGATGGATCATTTTGAAACAAATTCCAATTCAGCGAATTTCTTTGTACGGCCAAACAAGAGCTTTATCAGCGGCTACCATATATAAATCATGAGCTTTCCTTATGAATTATCAATCAAATTGATTGCTACGTAGTCCATTCATTAGTATACTTTTCAAAAAAAATGGGACACTTAATCAATTTTAAGCTGTTAATTAGAGTTAAGAAGCACACAACTTAGTTCGCCGATGAACAGGAAGCACACACTCCCTTTATTAGTTTAAACTCTGCTAAAAGCCAATTGAAGAAGAAAAAGGGAAAAATAACAACTGTAGCATCTTTATGTTTTCTTGTCAGCACACTCTTATTCTTTAAAACTTTGCTAAACACCAAAAAGCAAAAAGAGAAAGATGAAGATCAGTATCCAAATCAGAAAAGAAAAAGCAAAGAAAAACATTGAAAAAGAGAAAAACAGAGAAAATAAATTGAAAAGGAGAGGCCGAACCTGTCTTGTTGCCAAAAACAGGGGAAAGGATCAGACTCTATCAATGGCATATCAGAAGACTAACTTGTAAAACTGGTTTCTTGCTCATTTCATCTAGATATGCAACGACTCTTCGGTTTCTGTAATTTTCAGCAATTGAAAAGTTGAAGTGATTAGTGTAAGTCTAATGAGCTAATTGATGGTAACCCAATAAAAATAAAGCAGTGGCTATGTACGCTGAAGTGGCTGCTACTGGTAATTACAGTTTAATCCTTAGTTAAGGTGTAATGATCTAAGCCACTATTAACACTTTCCCTTAATACTAAATGTCAAAATAAATTAAATAAAATATCTCACATTTAATTAATATTTCACAGTTTGCGCAGTGTACTGTGCATGCATTCTCCTTATTAACACTCAAATACCTAGCCAACTAATCATACCATAACATTAACTATTTTATTAATTACTTTATTTACAGAACTAGACCAAAATTATTTAACATTTGTACTCCAAAAATACCATATTTTGTGGGAAAATTGTTACCTCAGACTCGGCCACTTTTATATATGTAAAGAAGCTAAACATATAAAGATGTCTGCAACCCATGTAATAGATTTCTTTAGATATTGATTTTCCTCAAAGTCCAGGACTTGAAAAGATTTTATCAGCATTAGACAAATTGGATTGATATCCTGTGCTCTGCTTCCCTCATCTCTTACCAACAAGAGCTTTTGGGTACAACTTGCAGCACAAAAAAGTCATTTGATTTAACATCATTGAGACGGACCAAATCTGGAAAATCTTCAATGGTACACGCTTACATATTTGAGTCCAGAATATTGTTAAGATTATGAGTTCAGTGTATTTTTTTATAAGCATTCATTTTAATTGCACATATAGTTTTGCTACCAAAAATCCATGCAGGAACAAGAGCCATGCTTAAAGTGATGAAAGCGATGACGATCCCTTATTACAATTTCACGATCAAATGCTTTGGAGATTAGCTTCACTACAGTATGGCAATCATTGCATATGCGCAAATTCTTCATTATTCTGATAGGAGCTGGTGGGGCAATAGTAATTAGCCCAAAGGCAACAGCAAGCTTCTCACTGTGGCTGAAAAGGGCCGTTTCCTTCTCTTCTTCATCTATGTCTAGAGAAACCTCACTTGTGATTGGTCCATAGCCCTCAATCTTTAATTTTGCAGCCATTACATCTAACATATGCTCAATGTCATTTATTTGAGGGTGTGTCTTATCTCCCGCAAGGAATTCATGAACTATTCCATTTGCTTCAATCATGCTACAACCAGGCATCTTCACCACCCCATGCTGTGCCATAATTCCCCTGATTTCAAGAACATCACCCCAATTTCCTTTTGAAGCATATATATTTGACAATAAAACGTGGAAACCATCGTGGTCAGGCTTTAGCTGAATGAGTTTCCTTCCCAACCTCTCTCCCATTTCATTGTTATGGTGCTTTCGACAAGCCCCAAGCAAAGCACCCCAAGTAGCGACATCAGGTGCCATCGGCATACTCTCAATCAGTTCCTCTGCTTCTTTAAGCAGACCTGAACGTCCTAAAAGATCAACCATGCATCCATAATGCTTAACATTTGGTTCTATCTTGTGTTCTTGCGTCATTGAACTAAAGTAGTGGCGCCCCTCATCCACTAGGCCCATGTGTCGACAGGCCCCAAGAACTCCCATAAATGTTATCTCATTAGGAAGTGTCTTGGTTTTTTTCATATCTGCAAACATGTCAAGTGATTTCTCTACCAAACCATTCATTGCCAACCCAAGAATGAGAGCATTCCAGGTAGAAACCCCCTTTTCCTCCATTGCATGAAAAACCTCTAATGCATTTTCAACACATCCACATTTCATATACATATCTATAAGTGTCGTGCCCAAAATGACATTAACACGCAATTTATTTTTACTTATATATGCATGGATCCATTTTCCCAAGTCCAAAGCAGCCATTTGGGTGCAGGCTGAGATGACACTCACTAAAGCAGTCTCATCCGGCCTTATTCCGAGAAGCTGCATTTCTTGAAACAAAGCTACAGCCTCTGAGAAACATCCATGTTGAGCATAGCCCGATATCATAGCACTCCAAGACACAACATCCTTCTCAACCATGGAATCAAACAATGTCTTAGCATCCTCAACTAAACCGCACATCAAGTACCCAGAAATCATTGAGTTCCAAGATACCAGATCCAACAGGACACCACTATTGAAAAGTTTCTGAGCATCCAATATCTCCCCACAGCTTGAGTACAAATGTATCAATGCATTCTGAAGGCTAACATAATCTTGAATCCCAACTTTTGCTGCCAAACCATGCACCGACCTCCCCATCTCGACAACTGAGAGGCTTGTACTAGCAGAGATAGCACTAACCATAACCACCTCATCCACCATAACCCCATTAGCATTCATATCCACAAACAAAATCAATGCCTCCTCACACATTCCATTCTGTTCATAACAAGAAATCATTGCGCTCCAAGAAACCATATCCTTTCCTTCAATCTGATCAAAGAGCCTCCGTGCCTTTGCAACACAACCTTTTCGTCCAAATAGCACAATCATGGAGTTGGAAGCGATCGTGTTCCTCTCCAACATCTGGTCATACACACATTCCGCCTCCCCAACATCACCAATATTAACATAACCAGCCAAAAGGGTATTCCAGGAAACCAAATCCAACACAAGACTTTCCTCAAACACACGACGTGCACTCACCATGTTCCCACAAACAGCATACAAGTTAATCAATGTGTTCCTAACATAAACATCAGAATCAAAACCAAACTTGACAACATGGTCATGAATCTCGTTTCCTTCGAGTTCGGATACCCGGGCAGTGCAGGATCGAAGGAGAATTGGGTATGTGTAGTGATCAGGTGAAGAGTTTCGAACGAGAAAGAGCTTGTAAAGATTGAGAGCTTGATCGGGCGAATTGTGAAGTTCTAAGTGAGCGCGCATGACGGTGTTCCAAATGAAGGTGTTGGGGTTGTGGAGGTGGTTGAATATTCGGAGGGAATAATGGAAAGGAACAAAATTGGAGTGAGTAGAGAAGTTGATGAGCCTGCTTGCGGCGTATGTGTCTGTGATGAAGCCAGTGAGGATCATTTGTGACAGAATTTGCTTGAATTGGTTCAGCCATTGGCAATGATGTAACTTTGTCTCTAAGATGGAGAGGTTTATGGTTGGAATTAAAGTTAGTCTTCTGACATGTTCCACCAACATTACAAATACAACAAAAATATGATAGCTGCTGAAGTTACCTATCCATATATCAAAACAGTTAGACATACACGAGGCATAATAACTTTTACAACATTAACTCTATTTGAAGAGATGGGTGATCGACTAGGTCAAAGTACTGGGTCACTGGTTGAACCAATAGGTCACTTATTAAACAGCATGACCAATAACTACTAAAAAACTCTATAATATTCATTACATAAAACTTCATACTTGTAAGTTGTAAGTTCAATTAAAAATTTCATACCATGACTTAAAAAAATTCATAATAACAAACTAATTCCACAAGGTCGATATGCAATACCAAAAAGACAAACACTAACATGACACAGTCACATACATGAGTTCAAAGTTCAAATTAGAACAACAAAAATAAGGAGACGAAATGGTCAACGAACCCACTTGAACATTATTAACTAGGTGATACGTGATACAAGTAAAAATAAGCAAACAATCAACTACAATTTCTTAAGATATAAAAAATAATATATATTAATGGGTTGGATTGTATGTAATGTAGTTGTAGCAGAGTAACAACAAGAGAGAAAAAAAAACCAAATTGCAGAACAGACAACAATAATAATAATGTGAAAAAGAAGAATGAAGCAAGAATGTACCTGGTGGTGGTACTGTGCGACGGTGCTTCTTTCTCCTTCTCCCTTTGAGCGACGGAGTCTGGGGCTCTTGGCCGTGAGGATGAGACGGAAGAGGAAATGGGCGGCTGAAGCTCGACTACGGTTCTCCCGGTTTTTTTAATTCTTTATTCTTTTAATTAATTAATTAATGGTTTGATCCGGGTTTACCCCGGTTCAACAGATCCAACTGGTCGGTCCGAACCGGATGTAAAACTATATGTTGACTAATGATCTGTATTTTATCTTCTATGAACACTCACGTATCCGGAGGAGCGTGATCACCTTGTTTAAGAATTGAAATCACATAATCTCTTAGAAAAAGAGCATCAAAACTAGTAGCAGGAAAGCTTAGTAAGTTTTGGGACATCACTGTGTTCGGTAATCCATTTTTGTCTTTTAGAAAAATTATTTTATGATTGTGTAAATCTTGTGATTTATGTGAAGTGTATGTTTCTTTAATTTCAAATATAAAATTCAATTTTTGTTTTAGAAAAAGTATTTGTAATTTCAGACTTTTTAACAGTTCCTTAAAATAATCAAAATTTCATTTATTTTTTAAATTCTTTTTAATGAATAATAAAGGTTGAAGAAATGGGTTTTTAAGTTGCCTATCTCCTGCTTGATAAAATGCCCATGTGTTATCGTTTCAGGGGAAATGATTGATAGCTTTAGGTGGATGGTTCTAATGATGCTCCAGACCTTTTTTTTTTTTTTTGTGTTGAGTTTTCTTGGTAGCTTGTGAGTGTGCTTGTGCTTGATATCTATGATGACCATAATTGACAATTGTATGAAAAATCAGAGATCAATTGCATTGTTGATATTGCTTATGTATGGTATCAATGGCACAAAGGCCAATTTGTATGCTGATTTGATCTAAGAGGTTTGTGAATTGTAATGCTGATTTGACATGTACCTTTGTACAATATGATTTTTCTAATCTAACCCATGAAGCATAGGTCTTGTATTGAAAGTCTTGTGGCATGCCTTTAATGTGTTACCCTTTAGGACAAGAATTTCTCTGCAGCAAATGGATACATCCCTTAGTGTGTATTTTGTTAGCCCTATGCATAGCAGTGTTCTTTCTGTCCTTTCTAGTTGAATAATGCTTTCACAAATTGCTTATCTTGCATTTTAATCTCATAATGTTCCTAATGGCTTTCATTTCTTGGGACATGACATTTGGCTTACTGCATATAATATCAAATTGAGATTTTATGACAACTCCTGACTTTGCCATCTTTGCTACTTCATCCATGCTCTTTGGAAAGGAATGCTGGTTCATCTTTCAGTTTGTCATTCATTATATGAAGTCATTCTTACTCTTATTTTTCATATATGATCTTACCAATGGTCACCACTTGTTGACTTTTTTTGTCCCCTGTTAGTGCCTAATAGTAATAATAGCCATTCAAATATATATGGAGTCTTATGTTTGGCTACTGGTTAGAGTGAGGGAGAGTTTATTTTCGCAGTACATAGAACAAATTTTTTTGTTGGATCTATGATATTTTTGAGTTTAATGGGCATACACTGCAGTGTGATTTAGTGATACATTAGCATCCAATGAGGGCCTTCTATTTTTCCATGTCATATGCAGCTACAAAAGTGAGGTGATGTTGTGAAATAGTGAAATTTTATTGGATGTTATTGTAAAACTAGTTTACACTGTGCATATCCTTTAAATTCATTTTATATTTTCTTTCTCTGCTTGTTTTTTAAGTTTTATCCAAATGTGAGAAAATATATTTTTATACCAATTTTTTCGTTGAACCAAACATAAAAATCAGGCAGCTTCCTCCCTTTCCCATTGCATCTCTTGTCCTCTTACATTACTATTCCAAGGATAGATATTAATTGCCTTCTAATATTTATGACTATACTAACACATCCTCTTTCCAGAATCACCCTACTTTTGCTGCGCTGGCGGCTGTGGCCACAAGAATAACCAAAGCTATGATGGCAGCCATTCGTAGACTCAACACAGTGGCAGAACCAACTGCACGCCTAACCAGATTCTCTCTTCAAGCCCCAAAATATGTAAGCTTCTTCCCTCTTTTAATGGAAATATCAAATCAATATAAATTGTGTCAATAAGGCAAGTGTCAAAACCAAAATTCTTATAGAAACCTTGGTTGAAATTTTAATTGGTTTTAAGTTGGAAATTAGAGTTGATTGAAATGATTACATCTATTGTTTATGTTACATCCTTGAACATGATTGTTTCAGGTAGAAGTGGAATTTTCTAATGGTAGTGTATTCAAGTTGTCTGCTGAATTTCTCAGAATAAATAGCCCTGCAGTTGATGGAAAAATCAGATCAATTGGAGGTGAAAAGGTAACTTCACCATTTAAAAGTAATTTGTGGAATTTTGATTTACAAGATAGGTACTCCATATTAATCACTTACTCTATGAAATTTTGTTTTGAATTCAGTTGATTCCTTTCTAGTTTGTAGTGATACTTGCTTTGTTAAATGACCCGATTGAACTTGGTGATATCTGGGAGATGCCATGTGGGAATCATGTCTGGAGAACTAATAGATAACTATGGTTCTACAACCCACATTGATCTTTGTTTGGCAAGGCCAACTCGCTAACTTATAGCATATAAACTGTATGACCAAAGTAGAATTGTTTAGTGATGATCTTCTCTCGCGAGTTTATAGCGTTTTTTCATGAATTGTTTAGTGACGATCTTCTCTCACGAGCTTATAGCGTTTTTCATGATCTTATAGTGTTTTATGATATATTACTTCAAGTAGCGTTTGGTCTTATAGCATATCATATTTACCATCATTTTCTTAGATTCTTAATTGAAAAATTTAAATAATCATTAAAAATTTATTTTTATGTCATTTTATTTTATATTGAACAGTTATTTCAACCGCTAATTTTACTAAACACTTCAAATTTAATTAGTTAGTTTATCCACTCTCCACTATAAGTTCATCGCTACTTTTTATCAAATGAAGGGCATGAGAAAATTTGCAGTGGCTTCTGCTGGGTTTAGGCTGAGCAGATTGGATCTCTCTCAATCAACGGTGTTCTGATTTTTTTCATTAAATGTCTTTACATTTTTTCCATCTTGTAACGATGTAGGTTTTAGCCATAGTCTTCCTTTTCCTACAGCTTCTGGTGTAATCACTGTTACATTTCAGAAGTTTTTCACCTCTGAAAATAGTGCATCTATATCTCAGTTTCCTTATATCAGTTTGGCTGCTATCATAATACTTCCTAATTACTCATTTTGAGAAATTGGATTTGAATTTAGTTGATTCCTTCCTAATGATACTTCTTTTATTGATGATTTAGGTGATATCTGGAAGACGCCATGTGGGAATTATGTCTGCAGAACCAGTAGGAAATTATGGGGTAAGGTACTGCAAATTTCAGACATTAGAAATAAAATTATTTGCCTAAATCTAATACTCTCTCTCTCAACTAAAACCTGATTGTTGGATTGAATGGCCAGGCTCAATTTTGATGACTTGCATAAAACCGGTATTTATTCCTGGGATTATTTCAATCATCTAGGAAGCAACAAGTTTACCCTTATGAGAAATTACATTAAAACACTGAAGAAATACGGGCTTAGTCGAGATCCACGAGGAAGAAAATGATGCAAATGTGTTGGATGTTGTCACTTAACAAAATTACCCTCTGGTAACTTCATTTGTTGAAACTGAAAACTTGTAATATTGTAGATTGTGTTGAATGAAATTTGAATAATGGGCATCAATATAATAAGTCTACACTTAGAACTAATAAGAGAAGGAAAAATAGAATAGAGTGCTTTGCATTCTTTTTGTTAACTGTGTTTCTTCGTTGGCCTGGTATGAGGAAAAGATCATCTCATCATGTACTAAGTCAGTTCTGTATTTTTTTTTTCTTTAAAGCTCTTGAATTCATTTTGGATCAGGTTTTATTTTAATTATTATATAGTGGATAGCAGGATCACGGATAATTGGGATGACCACTATTGCAAAGGCTGAAAAACAGTATATAAATTAAAGTATTAAACATAAAATACAAACAGCATACAAAAATACTAAAAAAAGTAACAAAATACACAAAATTAAAGGGGTAATCATATTTAATAACCAAAATCCAACATCAAAATCAAATTCTAATGGTAATCACAATCAACAAAATAGAGAACAAAGAAAAAGAAACAAAGCAAAGTCACAAAAAAAAGAACGAAGTATGTTTCATGGTTAAGGATCCACTTACCAAAGATTCTAGATATTAAGTAATTTAATAGTCAATATTTACTAGTAATTTTAGAAGTTATTTGTTGAGGTATAAAATAGTTTTGAAATTTTATAAAATTAATATATTTGATAAGAATTTTTAATTTGACAAAATGACTATTGATAGTCAATGTCCATATGAAGTTATCAAGTAGAGTAATTATATCAAAAATTATTCATGAAATAAGTTGATCACACACCATTTAAAATAGACATAAAACTACACTTTTTTGTTTTGTGTTTTATAGAGGTATTATAATTGTCATTAAAAATTTACACACAACTACAAGATATAAATTTAAACTCAAAATATAATGTTCAATTTAATAATATTAGTATTTCTCAATCGAATTAAGATTTAAAAGACAATTTAATTTATCTTTTCTATTCTAATATATATTAATATTATAATATTTATATTATCGTTTTACATTATAGAAGATTGAATTAATATAAGAACAAAAGTTAACGATCACTCTAGCCCTAAATATGTGAACTTGTGTTACTAAGGTCTATAAATGTATTGATATTATATTAATATTATTGAGTGTGAGTGAATCTTATATTGATAATTTTATGGATTGACTTTATTGACCGAAAATATAATATATAATAGGTAATCAAACTAACTAATGAAAGATATAGGTAAGAATGAAATTGATTCATGAAAAATAAATTTAAAAATAATTTTTAATTTTGATAAATTCAAATACTAATGTGACAATGATTAAAATAGTTGTTTATTCATTAAAACTTTTTTGAGATAAATTTGTCAATTATATTTTTAGGACCAATTCAAACATGTACTATTAATTTAAATTTATTTTTTTAAACAAATGTAATTTAGCAATTAAAAAAATTGATATTTATTGAAAAAGATGTAAAAAGAAATCCAATAGAAAATGATATCATTGTTTTACATCCGCTCTATTCTCTCGTTGACTTGCATCACGTCATCATCATTCAATAATAATTCTTTAGTTTTTCTTTTTCAACAATAATAATTTATTTAATTATACGGCCTTTTTTCTTTTTACTACTATAAATAAATAATAAAACGACATCATGGGTAACGTTAAATAAAAAAGTTTAAAATCGAAGAGAAAAGTAAATAATAGATAAGTGACAATAATTTTAATAAATAAAATATATAACAAATATGTTGACTAAATTAATATCAACTTGAATAACAAAACTTCAGTCAAAAGAAAACAAAAATTGAGTGACAAAATTAATATCAACTATACAAAAGAAATAGTAAAAAAACTATACAAAATAAATAAGTTTTTTTAAGTAAAAAAGTTATATTAACTTTTTCAAATTAGTAGAATGCGTTAAAATTTTAAGAAAAATTA
>JBBPBS010000577.1:10315695-10332058 GCA_037974835.1 Cicer judaicum
ATTGTATATTAAAAATAAAAATAAAAAAGACACTGATTCGTCTATATTTAAAATTTTATTTATCTACCATAAATAGCATATCACCTAGAGCATTTTTAGTGAAGAGTGTTTTACTCAGCAATGAAATAATATTGAGTTGTAAATTGGTAGAAGTTAATTTTTTAAACATAGAGGTTAACTTGAAATTTAAAAAGACTAATTTGATAAAAATAAAAAAAAAATAAAAAAGTAACTAATTTGTTTGAAACTTTAAATTAATTAAGTTATTGGACATCTGTTATAATTCTATATTTTTTATAAACTCAAATATTATTTAAAATAGCGTCTTCGAAAATGCTATAAATTAGTGAAAATTAAAATCTTTATACACTATAAACTAGCAATTAATTTAATGAGCCATAGTTTTGTTTGTGCTTTGCGAACTACTTGATGAGACTATTTGTTTTCCACTAAAAATGAAGGTTGTCATGTATACAATATTTTATTATATTTACTGTATCATTTTTATATGGTGATAATATTTATGAATAAATAATACAACAAAAATTAATATAATTTAGTATATATGTGATAGTTGTTATTATATTTTTTACTATTTTTTATTAAAAGTTGGTCAAATTACATTTCAAACAAATTTATTTATAAAATAAATTTTATTAAATAATAGTTAAGAGTTGATCAAATAAAATGTATTTTAAATATTTTTATTTTTTGAAAATTAAAAATTAAAACAAATGTACTTTCAAAATCTTGAAATTTTAAAAATGAAAATAGATTTATTTAAAAATGAAAACATGAAATTGGAAACCAAATAAATTATAAGATTTTATATTCAAAATTAATTTATCATCCTATCACTCAAAAAATAGATACGATAAGTATGTTTTCTTTTTGGTTGGTACAAGATAAGTTAGCTTTTAATTATACAGCTACCGTTATGATACGATAGCTTAATTAGAGTATACTTCAAAAATACATAAAATTAGTAATTTTTTTTAATATGTATATCCGAACTCGTGTGAAAGATGGGAAAGAATTGTATGGAGAAGTCTAGAAAACCCCAAGTCACAATCACAATATCACGTGATGAAATTTTCTCAAGCATCTTTAGTCTAGAAATGTCCATTGCATCCTATAAATTTCAATACAAACGTCAACTTTTGTGTCTGTACCATTATACAACAGTAACACTCTACTAGCTTCTTTGCCAAAAGGCAAAAAAATGACTACAATTCTACCAAATATGAAGTTTTATGCCCCCACTTCATCTAGCAGAATAAACAAATTTTCCAATGTCAAATTGACAACATTCTCAAGAACAAGGAATAGAACTTTTTGCAATAGTGTAAAGGCTATGGCTGGAGATGAAGCAAGCTTGCAGAGAGTAAAGCAGCAGCAATTGCAACCAAAGATGAAGGTGTCACAAGCTTCACCTAGAGGTAATAATTGACAAATAATTATTCTTCAATTCTTTTTAGGCTTAAATATATTTTTTATTTATATACTATATTCTTATTTTTGTTTTAGTCTATGTATTTTTTTTTATAGTAAATAATCATTTTGATTTTTAAATGATAAAAATAATTAACATAAGATATTTATAGATATATTTTTGTTATTTTGATACATCTAAGTGACAACATTTCACATATTCAAATATTAAAATAACTATTTCCATATTTTTATTAATGGTAAGCGCTATTATTTTCATTTTAGTCGTCACTAATTTGGTTTAATCTATGTAATTTACTTTTTCATTTTAATTCCTGTAATATTTTTTTCTTTCATTTGAGTCCCTATAATAAAGTGGCTAAGTCCACATAAATCAAATATTACATGAATTAAAACAAGGAAATAAATATTTTCAGAGACTAAAACAAAACAATATAGACTAAAATAAATAAATAAATTACTGGAACCATTTCTATTAAAAAAAAATATAAGTACTAAAACAAAAAATATGGATATAATACAGGGATATAAAAATTGTTTAAATATTAATAAAAAAGTTATTTAAATATTCTTTTATTACTTCATCGAACATTGATTTCAGTGGTACTGATAAATGATACTTTTTTTTTTTTGCAGTGTTGTTGAACCGGTTTCCGGTAGCTAGGACAGTGCAACAAATGATGGACACAATGGATAGGATTGTGGAAAATCCTTTGGTTTACAGTGACACTTCACCTTGGATAGTTGTGGAAGATAGTGAACACAATAAGGGGAAAATTCCTTGGGAAATAAGAGAAGGAAAGAAAGATTACAAAATGAGATTCAACATGCCTGGTATGAATAAAAATGATGTTAAGGTATGGATTGAAGAGAACATGTTGGTAGTGAAGGCTGAAAAAGTAGCAAGAGAGCACCATCATGAAGGTCAAGAAAATGGCAATGAAGAATTAAGTCCAGAACATGAAGATTGGCCTGCAAATAGCTATGGTAGGTATAATCAGAGGATTTCGCTTCCCGAAAATATCGAGTTTGAAAAGATTAAGGCACAAGTTAGAGATGGTGTTCTTTACATCACAATTCCTAAAGCCAAAACCAGTGCAAAAGTAATTGGCATAGATGTAGAGTAACTGTAAGCTCATAAATTGAGAGCAAAGAATCACTTTGGTCTTTAAACGTGTAGAGTAATTGGCAGTATCTTTATAATCCCTATACGTATTGATACTTCAAAAACATCTCTGCATATTTTTGTTAGTAATTTTATAGATCAATCTAACAAACAAAAGATAAATTTGATGACCAAATTCACTAAAAAAAACATATTTCAGGACTAAACTAACTAACAAACGACACTTCCAAGGATGTTTTTGTAATTTTGAAAACATTCAGAGACTATAGTGGCCGAGCTTGACATATTCAAGGTCACAAGTGGTTGTTTATTCAAAGTTTTGAGTTAGTTCAGAGATACATTCAGTTTTTTTAATCTATTTTCGAAGATGAGAGACAAAAAGAGATTGTGTTCCTCTACCTAATTATGCAGACATGTAAAAATTTAGCAAGGATATTCTCAAAATTTACTTAAAGCAAATCACTGAATGTGTGATGTAAACATACAGGTAGGATGTGAAAATGTTAACAAATGATTTCTAATCAACTTGGTAAACAAAATTAAGAAATACAATTCACATTTTTTTCCCATGTTGGTGATGCCATGCACAATCAAATGAAAATAGCCAACCAAGGCGGATCCAATCATGCATTTCCTTTTGTGCTCACAAAGTCTAAGTTTACAAAGAATTCGGCTTACAATTTGCAAAACAGATAGACATGATTTTGAAGCCGTCGCCCACTTTCTTCCTCCAACTTTCACTTCCAAATAGCACAAAAGGTGTAACCTGGATTTTCAAATGCAGTACAGTTCTAGTTGACTCCATTAGGTACACCTTTACTTTCTGAAAAATCATGTTGAGAGCTTCTAAAGTGAAAAAGATGTATCGATTAAGATGGTTTCTTTTTTCGGCCGGTTTGAGATATACGCCTCAGCATTTGAGTTTCCCTTTTCAATCCTCTGAAATACAAAAGTCCAAACCTTGTCGGAGCCATTACAATGATTACTAGAGATGGTGGTTATTACAGAGAAGTTTTGAAATAAATACCTCTGATATAAATAAATGTAGAGATAGTAAAGTAGCAGCAGCATCACAAGAAAAATCGAGGCAACGATATAGATCACATTCGTCTTTTTCTGCACACAACAAGAAACCAGTTAATGAGTATTTCTCTTAATTGCATCCTTACAGCTCAGCAAGCCGTAGCAGTAGCAGACAAGTGCAAATGACTTCACACAAATTGTGGAATAAACTTCCGCCATAAAGTTGGAAAATGACATCACTGAGTCTTTTTCAGTGAGATCTATATTTTAAGTTTCCTTATGAAAAGAAGGCGCAATTTTTATAAAATTTACATTTCCATTGACTGAACAACTTTCAAAATAGGCATTTTATTAAATCACAGATGGCAGAAAATGGTGGTTTGTCCGAATTCCACAATGCTACATTGCAATAGCCTCTATTTGACAACACTTTGCATTAAATCATATATTGTAGAACAATAGGGTTATGTTCAAATTCTGCAATGCTATTGCGCTTATAGTCACTATTTGACAACACAACACTGAAAGTACGTTCTTCAGAACTTCAGAATCCTATACCACAAATAATGATTTCTGAAAATCAAACATAGTTCAAACAAGATAACATGTCTATTTAGACAACTATCAGCAAATACCAACAAAAAATGATAGGAAAAAAAGTGTTAGATTACAAATTACCCTGCGCCCTCTGGAGAA
This sequence comes from Cicer judaicum, assembly GCA_037974835.1. Classification (NCBI taxonomy): domain Eukaryota; kingdom Viridiplantae; phylum Streptophyta; class Magnoliopsida; order Fabales; family Fabaceae; genus Cicer; species Cicer judaicum. The sequence goes on from JBBPBS010000577.1 coordinate 10,319,993, forward strand.
AGGCTTCTCACTTCCAGTGCATCTGTGAGCATCACAGAATTGGTGCAAGAATAATTCTGTCAAAAATGTTATGTTAGAATGTAGTATCACAAATTTCCATGTGTATATACAAGTTTCACAAGAAGGAAGAAAACATCATAATAATACCATGAAGCCGGCTCGCCGCAGGGCCCTCGTTAACTGGAAAACAACTGTCGGCTATTGCCTATACAAAAAATAGGGAAATCAGAACATAACATAAATTTGGGTTAACACAAATGAATAGACAAACAAAACAAAAGCACACCTCACACAGATGTTTATTTCTTGCTGCAGCAGCAGGATTGCACTTTGATTTTTTTGAACCAGAATTCATTTCATGGTCACAGTGCAGTGCCCCACATACATCCGCTAAGCACCGGCTTTCATTCTGGATTGAGACAATTATCTCATTTCAGTTATTAATGCTGCAACATGACAAACCGAACAGAGAAAACTACCAAAATTTTCAGAAGGTTTAACAACATTTACAAGGTGCTAACTAGTTTTTTTCTGTTTTTTCCTCTAACTAGTTATTTGTTCATCGATTAAAAAAAAATATAAATTGTGTTGAGTCTATTGAACATGAAAATCATACCAAATTAAGTAAATTGGAGTGTCTGTTGTCAAAATGCTGATCAAGATGTTTCTCTTCGTAGAAAGTTTTCTTACAGTATCCACACTGCCATTCACTTATATCTATATGAAATTTATGTTGTTCCTGATCTCTGTATATGTCATTGTCAGGGTGAAGCCGGCACTTTCTTGAGATATTATATTTTTCTTTCTCTACAAATGGCGTCAAATACTGCAGCAAGAATCGCATATCAAGAGAATGCACATTTATCAGTTATGCTATATTGATGCAAGTAAGTCATAGAGTAGCATTATGTGAGTCATTTTATTTTTTGACGTATTTAAATACCTCTTGAATGATCTTCCAAGCTACTCTACTTCTTTCTCTAGAGCAATGTATTTGATGATCATCACCCTGATCCTGATTCAGTGCTCTGAACATTGATATTATCTATTAGCCATACTGATTCTGATAAACAAGAAGCAAGAAAGGCACAAACATATAGACCAAGAAAATGTAAAAGATGTAGCACCGACACTACAGATCAAAGGCTTGTCCGTGTCAATGCCTGACACTAGCAGATGCCAACAGATGTAGTTACACTAAATCAGTTTCAGCTTCTTAAATTATTAAAGGTGTTTACGAGTGTCAGTGTCTGTGTGTCAGCATTTCATTATAAAAAGAATGATAAAAATGAACAAAGCATATACACATAAGTTATTTAATATTTCTTCTCCAGTACTGATAAAAGGATCACCAAGACAAGAAATGGTTAACACTGAAATACAAACTAATAATGCTATTCTTACAGTCCAAAATTCGTCCAATCAGACATTAAAAATGACTCACCTTCCAGTATTTGTATCTATATGACCCTGTAACAAAGAAACAATTGAAGGTTTAGTTTTACACTCATGAAAATTGGGGGGCAAATGCAGAAATTTGGAACAAAAAAAATACACAATAATTTTAAAAAATAGGTCTCCAATGAAGCACCGACACAAACACGAATATCTCCAGTAATAATTTGAAAATAGTAGTGATTGATTACAAGTGACAGTATCTTGTCGGTGTTGGACACATGTTAGACTCTCAGACACACATTTAACATTGATTGCTGCAGATTAAGAACCAAGTAATTACACAACTACAATTCCATTCTATGGTAATCCTATGTCATGCAAACCAAAATGTTCATTGAAACAAAGTGAACTTAGTTAGCTAAATAACAAAAACTAAAATACATCTTGCAATTCACAATTTTCCAATTCCAAAGTACAAAAATCACACAACAATAACCTATTGATTTATCAACAAAAAAATCCAATAAAAGCTAAATTTCCATCCTATTATTATCAAAATTCACACAAACCAAACAACACATACCCATGATTAAATTCATCAAATTTCTAACGAAAAGAAAAATGGGTAATTTCAATAATTTAAAAAACATGCAAAAGATACATTAAAAAAGGTAATTTTAATTCAAAACTATAAAATTACATTATCAGTGTGTGGAAGTGATGAAGTGGAAGAAACCCTTGTGAGCAGCAAGAACAGCAAAAATCGATGATACCAAACAAACATCTTCTTCATTCCTCTTCTTGTAGATTTTTCTTGTTCCCTTTCAAAAACACATGAAACATTTCGGAACCAAAAAAAAAATTGAAACTTGAAACACAAAAGAAAGAAACAGAAGATGCTCGATGAGAATTGGTTCAGTTGGTTTACCAGAAACTCGTTAATGAACCACGACACAGTAACCTATCAGAAATTGACACGTGTCAAACATTGGATATTTGGCACATTGTTTCTTTGACTTCTATGACCTTCCCATTTACTTCACAAAGTACAAGTATTACCTATACGCAGGGGATTTCTTCACTATTACTAGGATTTAGGAGAAGTATTATTTTGAAGAATTAATTTTCCATTAATTGTATACTAATTTCAAGTATTGTCATTTTTTTCATAATTCTAATTAAACTCATTAAACAATATCTGTAAAAATAAAAACTCATTAAATAATATAGTATGGTATATTATTGATTTTTTTTTTTACTAGATTGATGTTAGCTCTGTTACTATTGGCCAAATTTGTAATTTTGAAATTGTAAAATTGCTCTTACGGTTCTTTTAAGTTATTTAGTTATTTGTACCATTCTTTAAAAAATAAAAAAAAATTATTTGTACATTTTGTAGGCTTTTTTATGTTAATAAGTACGTGAGAAAATTTTATAAGGATAAAAACAAAATTTAAGCTTTAAAAAAAAAAATACACATCATATAATTTTAAAAATAAATTTTTATATTTGAATCACTAACAAGTGTGTATGGGGCATTTATTAGTATTTGTCTTTTTTGTTTTTATGAAAAATATAAGAACAATGTCATTAATATAATGAAAGTTAAAGGACCTATTTGAAAAAATCCATAAGAAATAATTCAGTACAATAAAATAATTTAAATGATATTAAAAGTAATTTTACTTTTTGAAATTTAATTTTCATGATGTAGTTTGGGTGAACTATAATAAAAATAAATAAATAAAAGTGGAATACAATTAAGGTACTTTCGTTAGATACTGAATTATTTTAATTAAACTCTTTAATTTATAGAATATGGAGTAATTTTTTTACCAGTATTAATTTTTTTACAATTAAGGTGCATGACATTTTTTATTGTTTATGTGTCATTAGTGGAGTCTATATGCTTCTCGTGAATAATTGAAATGTTATGTGGTGATCGTGTTTTGTTAATGATGATGATATGTTTTGATAAACTTATTTATAATATTTATCTATAATGATAATGACTTGTCTTGGAAAATAAATCCATGTTAAATGTTGCATGAAAGTCTTCTATTTGTGCGTTGTTACTTGTGTTTCGTGTGTGATTCTCACTTGTATGAACATTTTTCATATGATCTAATGTGTAAGTAGTTTTATAGGAGTTCAATCCTTATGTCGTGTCCTAGATATATCCATGATTGTGTATTTTGTAAATAATTAAAAAGTTATTCAGTTTCAATAAAGTCTTATTTAGTTGTAAACTCATGATATTTGTTCATAATGTAAAGACTTATTCTATTTGAACGTTGTCAGCAGTAATATGTGTAGCAAAATATCAATAATTTACAGTTACATCATGCACAATTATTAATCTAAGTGTCAAATTGTGTAATACTACTATTATCTTAACAATTATATTAATTAATTTTTGAATAATTTGAACATTTATATAGATATGATTTTTATAATAAAGTGCATCTCATAATTGTTCTCATGGTCCTTTAATTTAATATAGGTAATATTTCAGTCATTTATCTTTTTTTTTTTTCCGATTTGATCATTTATATCTTAAAATGTCAACAATATTATGTTTTCTTTATATAAACTTAGAAAATTCATCAAAATCTTCAAACAAAATCCATAAAATTCAATATCAATTTCAACAAAATTCATGTATTCATCAAATTCATAACTCAAATATTCAAATAAACTCATATTTCGATCTCCAACGATATTAAATAAAGAATAAAAATATGAGTTTATTTGAAAATTTGAGTTATGAATTTGATGAAATTTGATTTTATATTTAAGATGATAGTTAATTTTAGGTTTAATTGCACTTTTGGTCCCCTTATTTAAAGTTAATCGCGAAAATAGTCACTTCATTTTATTTGTCTCCAACTTTAGTCCTCAAATAGAATTTAGATCCAAATCATAATTAGTTGTCATTTTTTTAATTATGTGTAAAAAAATAGTGATGTGACACACATCTATATCTATGTGAATTAAAAGTCTTTATGATATTATTTCAAATTAAAAAAATATAATTTATGTTTTTAAAAATAAAATTTCTATTTTAAAACAACATTTAATAAGCCAAAATTTAAAAAATATAATTCATGTTTTTAAAAATAAAATTTCTATTTTTAAAACAACATTTAATAAGCCAAAATTAAAAAATAAAATTTCTATTTTTAAAACAACATTATGGTGATGTTGAAGTAATTAAAATGATTGGATTAAGGGTGTTTTGTAATGATGTAATTTAGGGTGTTTAGGGTTTAAATTGTAATGTCATTGTGTAATATAATCAAATTTGAATAAATAAGGTTTTTATTGTGAAATGAAATTGGTATTATTGTAATGCAGTTGTCTATTTTTGCATGTTAATAATTTAGTTTGGTATCATTGTATTAATGCAATTTGCTCAAATAATTTTCCAGTAGTTTGGTATCATTCAAGATATAATGTAGTTGCCTAATATTAATGGTCAAACAAATTTGCGAATTCAAGATAACATACTAAATTTATTGTCATGTCAAAATAATTAGAATTTAGGTTCCAAAATAAACATACTATTGCATTACATACTAAATTTACTGTCATATCAAAATAATCAGAATTTAGGTTCCAAAATAATCAGAAGTTAGGTAACAATCAGTACATCAATACATACTATTGCATTACAAAATAATAATTTCATCGGAACTTAGGTCCAAAAAGAGGTCATACTACTACATTGCAAAATAAAATTCTCAAGTATCATTACATATTCATAATAACCAAAATAAAATTCACAAGTTTAGTTTCGTCAATTGATTTTTAAATCTTGAGTTTGTGGAGCTTGTGAATCTTGAGGTAAAACTGTTGGTGTTTCTCCTTTATCTCCTTCTACCCTTGTTGTCTTTGCTTTTTTTGTTTTGTTGATGTTATTTCCACCTTTTGATATATCTCTATTTGCAACACTTTTTACCCTTGCATGTCCTCGTGTTGTGGCCAAACTTCCTACAGTTTTTACATTTCACAGTTGCAAACCGTCTTGGTAGTATGTTAGAACCTTTTGGCTCGTCATTGGACTTGTTCCTTTTTTTCTTTGGTCTACCTGGTGCTCTCCTCATGATTGAGGGATTTATAGGCTCTCCATTTGATGATTGCCAAAGTTTTGGTCCATTTGATGGCATTACAATGTAAGATTAACATGTCAAGAAGTTTTTTTTTTTCTTATTTAAATAACCAGAAATAAGTCAAGAACCAATAGACAGTTAAAATTGAAGCAGAAATATGTAAAAAAAACGTCATGTTAAAACCATCAACAAATAGTACTAATATAAAGTTAAATTTGAAGCAAAAATATGTAAAAGAAACAACATGTTAAATCCATCAACAACTAGTACCAATATGTAAAAACAACACGTTAAAATCCGAACTAAAAGTAAATTTTATAGAACAACATGTTAAAACCATCAACAACCAGTACCAATATATAAAAACAACACGTCAAAACTAGAATTGGAAGTAAATTTTATAGAACAAAACCAAAACTGGAACGATGTAAATTTTATAGAATGAAGCAGAAATATGTAACAAAAACAACATGTTAAAAACAAAACCATAACCTATTTTAGAATAGAACCAAAACATAAGTTGAACTACAACGGTACCAATATGCTGTTAAAATCAAATTTTATACCGATAATAAGGTGAAACGTACGATTTTGGATCAACTTTGTTGTGCCATATACAATGAAGAGCATGACAACACAGAATACCGGTCAAATCCCACTTACGACAAGCGCAAGTTTTTATGTGTAGATTTACTGTATAAGTGTCTATACCATTTGTGCTATTAAACAAGTTAAAATCATCATCTCCATGCCAAGTTGGGAACCAACCCCAGCTGTTCTTTTTGCCATTTCCAATATTTGTTGAATCTTAGGACATATATTGCCTCTATATCGTAGCATAAGTTTTTTCTGTTTGACAATCCTTATTCTAATATAATGTTTCAAGCCTTCAAGTAATGTTATGATAGGCTTATCTCTATACTCCAACTTGTAAGAACAGAGCACACCTAAGAGGGGGTGAATTAGGTGTATATAAATTTTCTAATTTTTAGAGACTTAGTGAATTATTTTTATGTTTAGGATTGATATATGTAAAAATGTAAATGGCAGAAAAATAAAGAACACAATAGTTTATCCTGATTCCTCTTATAACCAAAGGTACATCTAGTCCTCTTGCAGATCACAAGAGATTTTTCCACTATTATTAGAATAAGTACAAGTCCCACCCTAGGATCACTGCTACAAACTTCTAACACACTGCCTAAGATAACACATCATAATCTTAGTTAACAACACTTGAAGAAAGTACACCACTTTCCTCAATTTACAACACTTGAATGGTTTATCAATATTGATTTTGACTGAGATCAATAAAATATAACAATTGATGTACAATGATAACAATCTAATATAATTTCAAGTACAATAGAGAACATTTTTCAATGATATGACAATGTAAAATATGTACTTGAAATATGAAAGTAAGAATTTGAATAAATCAAAATATTTCAGAAAATTTATTCAAGGTTATTCTAAGATTGATGTTATGATGTTGAAAAGATTCATTCGTTAAGTCTGAAGCTATGTATTTATACTCCTTAGACATCACTTTAGACCAGTGACAATCGTTCCTAGAGGTTTGATGAACATATGCAATGATCTATGTTGAATATGAATTGAAAAATTGCATTGTTTCGCAATTGTATTCAGCTACAACAGGAGTGTAGTCGAATACACCTCTTTGTAACGTTCAGTTTTATTTGAATTTTGAAGCTTGCATTCGAATACACATTCTTGTATTCGAATACAGATGTGTGAATTTGATCACTAACTTGGTTTTTTATTTGGATACATTGTCTCGTGTTCGAATACAAAAGTTTAATTTTAGCTATTGACTTAGCACTTGTATTTGAATACATTATCTCCTATTCAAATACAAAAGTCCAGTTTTAGCTACTGACTTAACACGCATATTCGAATGCACTGTCTCGTAGTCGAATACAAATGTTCACTCACATAATCTTCACATGCTCCTTGTCTAGTTTCAACATGGACCGCTTCAGATTCAGGTTGAACTGATTCAAATTATGGTTGATATGGTTCAATTTGAACTGGTTTAGATTTTGGTTGATCTGGTTCAGTTTGAACTGCTTCAACTTGAACTAGTTAAGGTTAAACTTGTTCACCTTCACCTTAGAGTTTTTCAGCTTCAACTGGCTCTTGAATTGAACTTTAATCACTAATAATGGGATTGTCTATAGAGTGTTTCACAAAGATTTCACTTACATTGAACCCTTTGACATCTTCAGCAAACTTTACTTCATCATCATAATTGTTGAGAGCTCTAAGCCCACGTGTAAATGAGTACTTGGGATGTTGGTACCACAAACATTAATATTCATGTATCCCAAACTTTTGACCAATTTAGTAATTTGCTTGTGGGACATTAAGTCTACATCCCAAGACCAATTCATCTCATCCATTTGAGCACCAACGTACATCTTCACCGGGTGATTTACAAAACTACCCCCATGGTTAATTCTTAACCTAACTCTGTGGACTTTAGGTGGCCTACTCAAAACAAACCATTGAATAACTCAGTCAAATTAAGCCTAAAACAACCTACACATGGACCACAAAATAATACAACAAATCATATGGACCACATTATTAAAAAGGCATAGAGTTTTGGTAACATTGTAAAGACAAAAGTTTGGCCTTAAAATCAAAGTTGAATACATAGTTTAATAATGTTAATAATAAAGCAAAGCGAAAACCCTTAAATTACATACCTAACACAAAACTTTGTATATTCTTTTGTTTGTGAAGATGGAGAGAACTCAAAATCACCTCCAGTCACCATTGGAACACCGCTAAAGAAGTACACAAATAAAACAGAGGAAGAAGAAGACGAAGAACACATATGAAGAATATGGATGATGAAGAAGAAAAACGAAGATGAAGAAGAGGATGAATGTTTGGTCGATTTTCGATTTTAAGGTTCATGTGCACGACTGATTTGTGTTGAATTGGGGCTGAAAAGTTTTTTAATTTTGGCTTATTAAATGTTGTTTTAAAATAGGAATTTTATTTTTAAAAACATAAATTGTATTTTTTAGTTTGGAATAATATAATAATCACTTTTAATCAACATAAACGTATGTCACGTCCTCATTTTTTTGACATTTTATCAAAAAACTGATAACTTATCATTATTTGGATTCAAATTCTGTTTGAGGACCAAAACTAGGGACACAAAAATGAGGGGACTATTTTAACGATTCACCTTAAATAGGGGGACAAAAAATGCAAATAAACCTTAATTTTATGAGTTTTGTTTGAAAATTTTGATAAATTTTTTTATAAAAAAAAATGATAATATTATTGATATTTTAAAACATAAAAGATCAAATTGTTACTTAAAATTAAATAAAGGACTTAATAAAAAAAATAATTAAAATATTACCTAAAATTAAGTTAAAAAATCACGAGAGCAATTATGCCAAAAGATTTAATCACTGCATATTGCAAATGTAAAAAAGAAATACATATACATGTGTTTAGTTGTATTCTACTATTATGTTATTTTGCTACATTAATTTTTAAAATATTTGTACAATTATCTATATAATAAAATGTATATACATTAAATACTTTTTCACAACGATAATGCATATTACAATTAAACTAAATTTCAAATGCACTGACAAATATCTATTAAAATAAAATGTTACTCCAAAGTATTAATTAATTTTTTATTTTACATAAAAAGAATATCAACCCTTCCTATTTTATGATAACATTCCATTGATTAATTTTGTACTTAAGTTTAACACCACCGTGTCAAATAGTTATATACGTGAGTTTAGATAAGTTGACTCCAAACGTTAAATTTGACATATTCAATAAATCTTTTAAAAATAAAAAAAAATTAAATCAACCCTATTATTATATATATATACGAAATATATTTCATAAGCATTTAATTTACACAAAAATATTAAATTAGTCATTTATATTTATAAAAATTATAATATTAAACTATTTTTAGTCCTAATTTTATTTTTAGTTAATGATTTCTCACTTATATTTTAATTTCATTATCAATTATATCAAGAACAACATCATAATTTTTAATGTAATATCATGAGAATTTCGCGTTAAATTTCAAAAACTTTAAAATATCGTTCACTTGAACTCTCTCTAATTAAGTAATATTTTTAAAAGTTGACTATGTTGGGGAGGTCAGATGAGTGTCAAGAGCAGCAACGAGTTAAATATTTTAGGATCCTTAAAAACTTTAATACCACATCTCAACCTAACACCTTAAGACATTAGGTATATACTCTCTTATATCCAATATTTTGCTCATTTATAATTAATAAAAAACTTAACCACTCACACTTGAATCCAGTAGATTGATGGTTTATATTCTTATGGTTACAACAATCAAAATTCTTAAAAATCACATGAGTTTGGTTGAAAAATCACATGAGTTTGGTTGAAAAGTTTTAAATAATTTTGAGTTTTAATTTAATTAGTTTAAAATTAAGATTGTGTAAACATTTATAAATATAAAGGGCTAATTTAACAACAACAAAAAAAAATTATTAATTTAATAAAAAAAAAACTAATGTGTTATATTCGTGTAACTTATATCACCCCAAAATATATTTTGCCCATTTCATATTATATTATATTGATGATTATGTGTACTAAACTTGAAATAATTTAGACCTTCTTGGATATATATGTTCTAATACTAGATAGTTATATATTTTTAAATAGCGTATTATATGTTAAAATAAGATGATGCGATATAATTAATATCATATAGTTTTCAATTCTAAGAGTTTTATTGGATTGATCAATTTAGCCCGAACATTCAATTCAATGTTTGATTTAATTTGTCTTCTACAAATAGTTATTGAAAGTGTGTGTAAAATTTAATTTTATTATGAATCATGATAACCAGGCTAATGTGTTGTATAGGAATTTTGACGATGGATAAAAGGGCAAATTATGCTTTTATTTTATTTTATTTTTAGGAATTTCGACTATAATGGAACAATACTAATCATATATGAATAAAAGGGTAAATTATGCTTTTATTTTATTTTATTTTTGTTCGCAGACGTAACTAAACATAATTCTTGATTCAAATTTAAGTGATATACAACTTAACAATATTAATAATTAAAGATAATCATGTTAATTTTTATTATATACAAACTTAAAGATTCATATTGACAATATCAACTTTTTTTAAAAAACAATACTTCTCTAATAATAGACTAGCAGCCGCAATTCCCTCCTCTCTACTCTCTTCATTTTCCTCATCATAGATAGAATAGAGTGATTTCTACTCATTTTTTGATTCAGTATCACCTTCTACATCTTTTTTGCTAACTTTTTTCTATCCTCTTTATTAATATTTTAAATAAGTGATTTTCACATCAATTTATACATTTTTTTAACAAATTTTGTGTTGTTATCGATTAATGTATTTTTTTAATTTGAATGAATAATTTTTTTTAAATAACAAAAAATACTGTTTAAAAAAGAAATTTAATTTTTTCAAAATGAATAATAATGTCAATTCATCCTTGTATATTGAGAAAGATACACACATAATGCTTGTTTATGCATAGATCATTGCTAGACCCAAATTTCTTTCAATCATTATTTAATTGCACTAATTAAAAATGTCAAGAGGCTTTCATCATCATAGTTTTATTTATTTTTTTATTCCCAAAATATTGTTTTGGTCACTAGACATATGCGACTGCCTTGCCTAACTTGTCCACACTTTGACCCAATCGATCCACTTTAACATAACATTTTCCATCTAAAGGTAGTTCCTCTTGCACTAGTGAACGCTCTATTATGACCACTAAATTTAGTGTGATTTTTTGCTTTATATAAATTATTTTATTTAAAATTTAATTAATTAATCAAAATTTTCAAATATTTATACTTTAATATAGAAACATATTACTAAGTATTAGTGTAACATTTTTTTATTTTAATTTTATCTTTTTATTTAATTTAATTTTTTTAATTTTGTTCTTCCTTATCAACAAATAACTTAATTTTTTTAAATAATTAAATAAAAATTTGTAAGTTCTACTATTTTTATCAATAAAAATGGAAAAACCAATACGTTAGTATAAGGTATTCGTCTTGAAGCTAGTATATATTGTATGAGTCAAAACTTTAAGGTGCAAAATCTTCAAACTAAAAATGTTAATTCCTTTTGTTTCAAATATAAATAAATTATAAATTTGAAACTAAAAAATCTTCAAACTAAAAGTGCTATTTCCATTTGTTTCGAATATAAATAAATTATAAGTTTGAGACTAAAAAATACACCTACGTTCCTTAATAAATGTCACATTTATATAAAGGAATATCTTTAAAATAGTATTATTTTTAATATTCAATAATATTTTAATTGTTAATTTTCAAATATATCATCTATTAAAATTATTATGTATAATATTACTCTCAAATTAATATTTATTTTAAATAAATTATTATGATAATGAACATATGTAAATGTTTAGTTACATATAATTTTTAGCTATATTTTATTAGACAGAATTTTTTTTTTTAA
>JBBPBS010000577.1:10332593-10357079 GCA_037974835.1 Cicer judaicum
TAATACTGTAAAATTCACAATAATTTCATTCTATATTTTTATTAAAATTAAAGAAATTATGAAAGTATTATACCAAATTATTATGTACTCAAGAAAAAGTCATTTACTTTCAACTATCCTATTTTATTTTATTAATACGTATAAAATGGTCAAATACAATTATTATTATGAAATAAAATAAATATTATTATACTAAAATCTTGTTGTAATTAATATTTTTCTGTTTCAAAATATATATAACTTTTTTTTATTTAATCTAATATTTTTCTTATAATTTGGAAGGAGGAAATATATTATATTTCATTTTTTTACTAACCGTAATTAATATATCAATATTAAATTTAATGACTTGAATTGAAATAAATCTGAAGACTCATTAAACCCAATATTACTCAAAATAAATACAACAAATGAAACCTCTCCAAAACCATGGTTTTCCAAAATTAACCAATCAAATATATACAAAAAAAAAATCACTTTATCTTAAACAAAAAATCCAAGTCAAGTCGGCGTCTTTAATATATATACTTAAAAAGTAACATAAAGTGTTCATTAAAAATTAAATTTTTTTTTTACAGGGTTCATTAAAAATTAATCAAATATCCTTTTACAAAAGATTTTTCATATCTTCACATTAAAAAAATATTATAATTATTTTTTTAACAGCATTAGTCAAATAATAAAAGATAGTTTTCAATTTTTTAACATATCAAACAACACCACTAAAAGAAAATTTAATTTGTATACATTATAAATAATTTTAAAATTAACTATAGTAAAAATCAAATATTCCTAATAATATAATTATCATAATAATTTTTTTAGAGAAAAATTATAATTGAACGATAGTATCAACTATTTTCATGTGGTGTATAAATATAAATTAAATTCATTAGAGAAACATCTAAACATATTTTTTTGTGATATATCTATCTTTTGTTGATATTTATTTTTTCCATTACTACTATACTCCACAAGACTCAGCATCAGCATCTACTTAGTCTTCAGTCTTCATCACCATCTTCAATTCTTGTACTTAGTCTTATTATTATTATTATTATAAATATTATCCATTTTTTTCTTCATTTTTATCTATTTTCGTGTTGTGTTGAACAAGGACTTGTTCTGTTTCTTTCTTTCATTTTTTCGTTCTACAAATATATACACTCTCTTCATTATTCGTTATGTCTCTTCTTCGTTTTTATTATTCTGCTATTCCAAACTTATTATTCTTAACGTGCGCACTCTCGGCGCAGGGTAATGGAGGCTCATGTTGCTACTTCCATTGTTTCCAAAGCGAAAACCGCTTTCCAATCTGCTGCTGTCAAAGCTGAGAAGGTTCTCAATGACTTCAAATCCGATCGAGGTAAATTGTTTCTTTCTTATATTTTTCTGTTATTTTCTCGTTTTTTCTTGATTGCATGTGCTTCATTGTGAAGAAATGAAGTTCCTTTGTTTTTGAGGAATGAGTATTGACTCTGGTTTTGTTTTCTTAATTGGTGAAGATTCTGATAAGCAATTGGGTGATGATTATGGAAGGCAAAGACATCAGGGAAATGACTTTCCTAGGAATGAGAATGAGTCAAAGGTATGGAGAAGATTTTACATTTACTTGTTGTCTATGAATTTTGGGTAGATTGTGTTTTGACAAAAAATATAGAGTTGAAATGAAATTTTAGTATTAGGATTGTTGCATTTGTAGGATGGGAGTTTTGAACTAAAATATTCAGTTTTGGGTATTGTGTGTGGGATTTGGATTGGGTATGGTCGACGTGTAGTCACCGCAATCGAAAGATCATGGTTTTTAGATCAAGATCAGATGGTCTGTATTTTGAGTTTTATTTAAAATTAATATTGTCAGTTACAGATCGGAGAAAATAGCAATTTGTAGAAATCCCGCTATGCTACAGTTCTATAACACCTCTAGTGTCTCTGTTCGACAAAACTTTGTATTAAATAGCGTATTGCACAACAATGATGATTTGTTCAAATTCTGCTATGTTATTTAGCATCACAATAGCCACTATTTGACAATACTTTTTAAAATGTGATTTGGTAAAGTTGGAATATAAAATGTTTGATCTTGATCCAACGACCATGATCTTCTAACTGTAGTGACTCTATGGTGCTTTGGCCGCTCCTAATCCAAATCCATTGTGTGTGTGTGCATTAGAAAAAAGAAAATGATATTAAATTACCAAATGTAACTATATTTGTTTGGTTTAATTGAAGTTCTAATTTGGAAATGAAAATTTAGATTGAGTTATGTGTTTGGATTAGTGTATGTATGTTTGGTTTACGGTTGAGGGTTTGCAAATCTATGTTTGAATCCTAAGTATCTACTGAATTCTTTTGGGGCAAACTAATGGAAATCCAAACATATTCTTAGCTTATTGAGAAAGTTATAGTCCAAAATACCTTGTAGCCTAAAGATGATAAGTACAAGTTCACTTCTTTGTTTGTGTTGTGTGCAAAAATTTTATTAGGTGACACTTTTTTCTCTGATGAGTTGTTGTAGTTACTTACACAGTTGATATTTGTGAATTTGATGGAATTTTACAGTTTCTCAATGAACTGAAGCATATAAAGTGGAGACCTCGACATATAGGAATAAAACAGGATTGGAAAGATCGAATTAACAACATACGGAAAGGAAGAAGAGAAACTGAATATACGGGTAAAGTTGGAGATGGAAGCATGGCTGCTATTCCAATTTATGATGAAAATTTATGCATCCGTCATGTGAAAAATGATCTTGATGCAAAGGTAAGAAGATATGGAACATAATATTGATATTGTTTGAATGATTTTCTGATTCAAATATACAAATGGTTTGCTTTAACGATGTTTGATGAAAAACTTCAATCTAGGCTCCAGAAGCTATTCCCTCGGTTGAAGGCTTGACTTCTGCGGCTAAAAGGCCGATTCCTCCATCTTATGTCCTGAAGCAATTGGCTATAGCTGTTGAGTAAGTTACTCTCGCCATTTTCCTTCCAATTCCATTAACTGCTGAAAGATTCTTTGTTGTTGAACTCTATTTCTAGGTATATACTAAGATATTGTTAGCCAATTTCTTGCAGCTTAAAAGGCCTAATTCACACTCCCAATTATTCAATGCATTTTTTTACTAAGAATAGTAGTGTTGAAATAATCTTGTAATTTTGAAAGCAATGTTTAAGAGTCTTGTTCTTGTTATTCAGAAAGGTTTTTAGCATAACATCTAACAAATAACTATACGACTATTCTCTCAAAACTTTGGGCCTTTTGACTAGGGCTGGAAGGAAAACAAATTCAATGAAAGATTTTGGAGCTTCATCAAGAGGTTCTTCACCTTCCACTGAAAGGACAGGCTTAAATCTCTCTGCAGTGAAGGCTTTAGTATTACGCGAGAAGGAGGATAAACTTACTTCTGAATTTAGTAGCAATGAGAAAGTTTTGTATTTGATTAGTTCTCTTTTTGATCCAGGTATGTGAATTTTAGGTTGCTTGCTTATGACATAATTGCACCAGAGAACCATTTTATGTTTATACATTTTTAGGTGCTTGATTCTTTCAAATAGAGAACTATAGCGGCACTATAGACTTTAGCGTAAGTTTGAACAAATCACTATTGTTCCTTGACATGTTTAGTATAAAGTATTGTCTAATAGTGGCTATAGTGGTGCTATAGCCTTGTAGCATAGTAGAATTTAAACAAACTATTATTTTCCGCAATCCAGGTTTGATAACACTGATATTTGCAGATGGAGAGTTCCTTAGAAGGAAGATCAACTCCAATCCAGAGGAAATTGACATAACATCTTTCATAAGAGATATTCATGGTGCTCCTCTTGAAAGCCTTGTTGTTAAGCTAGCTGAAGTAATTGGAAACTTCAAGACCCTTCGAGAAATGGCATTTTTTTGGTGCAGGGTTGTTGCTGAAGTATGTTTAGCTCAATATAAAATTTCTAGTTTTGATAATTATTATTATACAATCATTTTGTTTAGAATCTGGACTTTTTGATTTGATTTACTCTCGTTTGTTTTCAAGTTTCTATAATATATATGTTATTCGACTTGATTAAACAGCTGAGAAAACTTTGGTCTGAAGAAAAATATTTACCTGGAGTTCCCTCAGATGACATTCCAGATCTGAAGTCATGTCTTCTCTATCAACATTTTCAAGTAATTAATTGTTGCATCTCTCGGAAAAGGCGCCATATCATTGCCACTGAATCTCTGGACTCTATGATGATGATGGAAGCAAATTCAAATACATTATTTGAATCAACAAACTGTAGTGATGGAACTTCTCCAAGTGCTTTATTATATGCTCGATTAATTACGGGAGAGCTTGTTCTTCGACTTGGTGCTCATTGCCCATCTGGAAATATGATGTTGTTGGAAACAGGCGAGCCTGCATACTCTCCTATCACACAGGTTTGACATATATGATATATATATATATATATATATATATATATTGTAACTATACAATCACAGCGTAAACTTGTTCCAATACTTAATATTAATGTCCATTTCATATAGGAAGGACCGTTGCTTACAGAAGATCTGATCAAAGAGACAGAGGAGTTTGTGCTGCGGACAGGGAGGTCTGTAAACTTAACTCAGATATGATATGTTTTGTGTGTCTTTCGATTAAACTGGGTTTTATCATTTTTCCTTTTATTGATCTATGCAGAATTAGGAAAATTTTCTGATTATTTCAAACTTGTTAATATGTAATTCGATTACATAGACTATTGTAAACCTAATAGACCTGTTTAGTAGGCTCTTCTTTAAATGACATTTTTGTGTTTTTGTCACGCTTTTCTTTAATGTGAACACCAAAATTATGTGTAGTTTGAAATGAATTATGAGTTTGTACTTCCCTTTAATTGAAAAGTGATGATAATCATATGTTGGTATGAATGATTATTATGTTGCGATACGTGTAGCAGAAGATATGTTAGGAAACCACTAAAAACATATCCAGCAATAACTTTCACTAGTTTGGAAAGAAGGACTGGGCAATTCATTTGTTTTAGAAACTGGTTAATGTTGAGAAAACTAAATTTTTTTCAACTTTTGTGATGGAGTACATTTTTGGTATTATATGGTTGTTTATATATCAGGGTTCGCCCCTTCCTATACAGATCTATTGGGTATGGCTCATTATTGATAAACTAGAAGGTCACTCGTAGTAGTTAAATATAAGTTGTAATATGTAATCCTAAACTTGAATAATAGAAAGGTATTGCTGGCACTATGCAGTAAGAGACGTAGACACAGGCACAATTGGCCGAACTCTGTAATCAATCTCGTGTGTTCTTTGTTCGTGTTTTTCGTACATGCTTTCTTTTGAACCAAAATTGTTGTTCAAAAAGATCTTATTTAACCTTAAGAAAGATTGAAAAGCTTGTCATGTTGATGTATACAGTGTGTTTTCTTCCTCTTGTCTTCAAAGTAATTGAATGGTTCCTAATTGGCTAAGTTGTACTAATACACTTTCTCCTTTTGAAGATGTTTCTTTTATTAACAAAGATTGCTGTGATCTATAGTAGACATAAAGTGAGATGATCATACCACATGGTCATCTTTCGTTAATGCTGGCTTCAGTTTTCATGTTGTAAAAATGAACAAATCCTTAAGTTTCAATATGTAGATGTATACTTTGATAATTTCCTCTTTTACCCTATAATTTATAGATATCATGCTGATGGACTAACTGATCAACATAATCTGTTCACTAATTTTCGTTTGGGATATTTTGATCATAATCTATCTGTATCTCATGTATCCAATATGCAAATGTTCGCTTTGTTTCGCTGCATGTTTGCATCTATAATCCAATAGGTTATAGTTACTATTTATTGACAATTTCCTTTACCTTTATGATCAGTGTTGGTGCTGGTTGCTCTCAACTCTTGTCTGATATGCAGGCTTTCAAGGTCAGACTCTCAGTTCACAAGAACTTTTTTACTGATATTGTAATGCTTTTGGAATGTGCCTAATGTAGTGATGTTTCTTTTGAGTTAATTTCATTTATGATCATGTTTTAGGCTGCAAATCCTGGTTGTATTTTGGAAGACTTCGTGAGATGGTACTCTCCTCCAGATTGGACCGAAAGTGAGTCAAGTACTGACGATAGTTGTTCTTCTGATGGTAGTTGCGAGTCATTTTCTACCAGAGGTCATCTAAGTCAAAGGATGCGAAAAGAAGGTACACCAACTGTCTTACTTATGATTATTTGTTACTTTCTCCAACACATTCAGTGGTCAATATCGATGTTGATTGACTGTCTGCATATGGTAATATTAGGATTTATTTTGGCATTATTTTCTTTCATTAACCAACTATCCCAAAAATTTAAATTGTGAATTGACAGCATATAAATGGTTTGTACTTCTAACACACCCTGTCATAGAAGAATCCTTTTGGATTAAAACATGGACAATGCACATTGGACCACCCTACCTTGTGCTGAAATTTTAACTTTTATTTGAAAGATCAGAGACAACAAGGATTGAACTTTAAACTACATTGTCGTAGAGTCTTTGATGTTATGTCATGAACTATCTTAAAAGCGTAGGTTATTGACCGAAAATGTTAGAACAACAACCCCGGTTCAAAAGAAAATAGGTGCGAATTTTCAAACAAAGAAAACACATGATGTTTGATCGCGGAGACTAACCAGCTGCAATAGCTTTCTATTATAACTTTAAACTTAGGGTTTACAGTGTACAATTCGTGTTTGAATACTATTGTCCAGCTTGAGCCAACTGTACACTTATCACTATGAGCCATACCTAACAGAAAGCACATGAATGATTTTTATTTCAAACACGTTTTTCTAATATCATAACATAACTTCTCTTAATATCATTGCATGTTATGGTAGGTAATTTGTGGCGTGAATTGTGGGAAACATCTAAGCCAGTACCTGCTGTGAAACAGGCACCTCTCTTTGATGAGGATTTAGCAGTGTAAGTTTATATATTCATTTTTGTTATGGATTTTGATTTTCCCTTAAAAAATTCTCACTTTGACGACATTTTACATTTATCTTAGGGAGGGCATCCTTGATGCATTTGAGGATATCCAGCCAGTGGAGCTTTTTGGACAGCTGTTTGTTTCACTTGTAAGTTTTCTTTGTATCTCATATAAGTTGGTTTTGTTATGCTTAAATGAAAAGCAATTTTCATCTGTCATATCATCTCCACATCTCGCTAATCGAACATTTAGAGTAAATTTCGACACAGGAAGCATATTAGTTATTTTGAAATTTACTCTGGTCAGTGATTAATACAATGTTAAATGTTGTTGATATTGTTACCCTTTTTTCCTGTCCAATAAAATTAGACAAACATTTAATAGAACATAGTTGTTGATTAAAATAAGAATTTCTTCTTTTGCCACATGTAGTTAGATGGTTTTGCTCATTCAAGTAGTACGAAGATTAAACCATTAGTGCTTTTGTTTTATCAATTTTTGTTATAATCAAAATTTGTCTTAACTTGTAAATATTTACACTTCAAGAAAATATATAATATAGTATATTAGTCAAATGATGAATTATGATTATGATCTTGCAATTGTTTTTAGGTTCTTGATAAAAGTTCCGCTTTGCGCTTTCTTGAATTATTTGACTTGATTTCAATGGTAGCTACTAGCTGGTAGTGAATTTTATAAACTATTGATCTATATTGTGCTATTTTCATGCATTTCTAATCATAATTTTGGTCTGAATTGTACAGCTTGGTTTAGGATTTACAATTGCTGAACCTTTGCTGTCTGGTAACGATGACTTCGCAAATTTGTTCAATGACTTAAAGGAGTATGTAGTTACAACTTGTGAAGGCATCAAATTCAGTGAGAAAGTTAATGAACTTGTTCAGGTTGGTCTACTTGGTACTAGTAAACTATGGTGACTAATTTATATCATATAGTTGTATAGTTGGTCAATAAGGCCATATTAAAAGTGACTTATTTGACCTTATTTACTGATATAAATACTGCGGCTCTTTGGGAAAATTTATGAAAACAATTTATAATATGTTCATAAGTTGTTTTCAAC
This sequence comes from Cicer judaicum, assembly GCA_037974835.1. Classification (NCBI taxonomy): domain Eukaryota; kingdom Viridiplantae; phylum Streptophyta; class Magnoliopsida; order Fabales; family Fabaceae; genus Cicer; species Cicer judaicum. Next base: position 10,340,650 of record JBBPBS010000577.1, read on the forward strand.
TTATTTCCATAAGCTCTCAGATAATTTATGAAAACAACTTATAGTTTATATTTATATGAAAGCAGTTTGACTATATTTTATCTTTTGTTATAGAAGTAGTTTATACACACTTATATATTAAGTGCTTATAGCATAAATGGCACGCTTAATTAAGTTCATCCAAACAGGACCCAAATACTCTTGTGGCATCTCTAGTAATGATTCTTGGTTTGTCACCTTAATGAAATGGTCAAAATGTAATCAGTGAAGTAAACTCCAAAGCTGCTTCATCCATCTATTTGAAGAGTTATTAACTATATAAAGGGAAACTCTGAGGACTAATCAATATTGTGAAACTTTTCACTTTTTATTTTAAACAATTCAAGCCAAGACTTTTTAATTTTCTCAATTTAGTGCTTGGATTCATTGCTAGCTATTCCTTTTTATCTGCATTAGTAGTTTCTATCCTAGAAAAAAAGTTGATGGTTATGTTTTAATGTAGGTATATGAAACTGTGGAAACAATGTTGCTGAATCCAGACGAGGCACTGAGGATGATGAAGCACACAGAAGAATCAACTGTGACCATCAATGAAACAAAGAGCCGGTTCAAGCAGATTAGCCATATCTTTGGTGGCAAAGATAAACTGTTGCCAAGGTCCGGGCGGAAAGATCAGCCCAACGATGAAGAAAAGGCGATTCGACAATCTTTTTCAAATTTCTTCGATGGCAAGTCATCTTTATTCTCAAAGAAGTCTCCCAAAGCTGGAAACGTATTACCTGCTGAGACACATCACTCTCTGGAAAATGATTGGACAATAATTTAAGCAACGCTTGGCCAGATAACTGTAAATTTATTTATTCTTTTTCCAAATATTAATTAGTGAATAGAAAATTTTTGTATGAGTTTAAGGATTAACACATAACACATAGTACAAAAATGTTTTACGCGGTCATTCAATTATATCTCATTATAGAGTCACTTTGTCATATTATTTCAACAAATATTTATATGGTGAGATATGTATAGATGACTATGTAAAACTTTTTTTATAGGTATAGTCCTTAACTCATTTAATATTATGAAGTACCCGAACTTTTCCTCAGCTTTACTTAAATACAAACAAGTACGTAATTGTTATAGAGCGAGGTAGTAACAGAAATTAATGGATACAAGAAATTAGCAAAATTGATTACCATGTTAAGATATTATATAATTAAAACGTTTAAAGTTTGTTATAAAATATTGTCAAAATTTATGTGAAATTATTGAAATACAACATCTTTCTTTGCACTTTAATGTAAAATATCCATATTTATATACTCTCTTTTATTTATAAAAAATCTTACATATATCTCCAAGCAAATTTGGAATAAACTGCTACCTCTAAAGATTTTTGTCCTGGCGTGGCAGCTCTTTCGTAAGAGGTCGCAACAAAGGATAAACTTTTAGCAAGAGGGTTAAGTATCAACTCTTCATATTTTGTGATGGCCCATCATTTATTTTGTACCGTTGTACTTATTTAGGAGTTTTTTATTTGTTACCTCTACCTATACCTCCTATCCTCCAACACACTATTTTATCCTTTTTACGATGTATCAAAAGTTGATTTTTTTTTTCTTCCCACTTTTTACTCCCACATCTCACATATTTAAAAATTTAACAATTATTTTAAAATTTTTAAAACTTTAGTTGATTATCAAACTTTCGAAATACAAAGTGAGTTTATTTTCGAAAGTTTTATTTAATTTGAAATTTTCAAAATTTTCATTTTAACAAAAATTTTAAAATGCATATTTTTAGAACTTTCAAATTTTCGAAATAAAGTATTTCAAAAGTTTCAAAAACCAACGTTACACTACATATATCTAGTGAGTCATATACCTATAATATGGCCATATATCATCCCAACTGCTTAGTGACGGGAACAACTCTATCTCGCATGTTGTCATATAGCATAATCATTGCAGTGGTACCCTATCACACAACCATTGCAGTCAATATATGCACATTTATTAAAATTTATTTCAGCAGTTGCTTCCTCTAAGGTTGCTCATGTGAAACAATCACATCATTATTAGTGTTCATTTTTATTGGTGCATTGAAGAACTTATCACGAGGAGGGATGTGAAGAAGAGTCGTGACATCGTCTAGTGTGATTGTCATCTCTCCAAATGACATATGAAATAAGTTGGTATCTCTATGCCACCTTTCTATAAAGGCAAATATGAGACCAACGTCGACCATCGTCAAATAAGCTAAAGATAGATGTACCAATCCAGATTCTTAAATTCAATGTTCTACAATGTCTGATACAAGTACTTTTCAGCAAACTGCTTTAGTTTCAAACCATGTGGCATCACATTCAATGGACCATGATCCTATGGGTATTTAAAAAACATAGCAATGAAATAATATATATATATATATATATATATATATATATATATATATATATAATACATACTTATAGTCCAACGATTAACGTAACATCCCTCTTTAACATTGAATAATTGATAATAATTATTTTATGTTGTGTTATATATATATTGGATACATATTCTAGTTTGTTTTGGGGTTATAAATTAGGGAAATTAAAAGAATGAATAATGTATAAGATTTATTTAGTATGAAAACTATATAAGGCAAAAACTCAATTTACCAGATCAATACCATTTATTCTTTTTACATTCCACTTATATAACAACACCAACACAAAACACACACATCGCTAAACCAAAAAAAAAAAGAAAGAAAGAAAGAAATAAAAGGAAAGATAAGATAAGATAAGAAAATAAAAGAAAGGAGGAGAGGAGGACAATAGAGAGGGAGAGGAAGAAAGAGTTAGAGAGAGAGAGAAAAAGAAAGGGTGTGGGGGAGAAGAAGAGAAAGAGAAAGAAAAAGAAAAACAAACAATACATTGACAAAACAAGAAGAAGAGAAATGAAAAGTACTTTTTCTTTTTTGCTAGAAGTCAAGGTAGAAAGAGTTGAGAGTATCATCATCTTCTTAATTATTTTGAAAATTAAGAGGTGAGTTTCCCTTTCCCTATTTTCTTTCATGCATGTATGAGATAATGTCTACCATAGATTAGAGATTTAGGGTTTAAGGGTTTGAAATGAAGAAAAGTTTTTTTTTTCCAGTTAGATTTAGAAATTTTGGAATATATAGTTAAAATAGTTCATGCATGTGAATTTCTATGACTGAAATTGAGAATAAATTATTGTAGAATTAATTTTCCTTCATGACATGAAAATATGCTCTTTGGATGTGTTTGAAATTAAATACCTTGAATTTTAGTATTGTGACAAATTAGGTTGAGTGAATTGATATTTTGATGTTGTTTTGATGTATTGATTGCTTGACTTATTCATAATTTGTACCATTAGTGTTTGCAAAATTTATTAGAAAATTAGTGTGATTGAATTAGTATTGTTAACTTAAAATGCGTAGGACATATGTGTGATGTTTTGGTCATAACATTTTCACTAGACCTTAGTTTTGAATGATTGTTAGTTTTCTAGAAACTAGACTCAATTACCTTTAATTTGAGTACAAACATTTTGATATTTGATTAAATATTGATGCTTAAAAATGAGTTACAAGTTAGATCAAAGTTATTGTCTTGTTTTTATGATATTGTGTATTGTTTTGATAAATTTCAAGAATTGGAGGCTTAATTTGGAAAAAAATAAAATTTCATATATATTTACTAGATATTTGAATAAGGTGAGAAGTATATGATTCATTCTATCTAGATGAATTATTCATTTATATACGACAAAAACGAGGGATAAATGAGAGTAAGTGGGGGTACCGTTTGCGGACATAGTTATGTCAAATCTTACCAAAATGAAGTTACTAACAATAAGAGGGCATCAATAGAACTAATGTAGTCTTTATGACATGCTTGTTAGGTAGAGTTCAAGTCTTTAGATTACTCACGTCTAATAGCATAAATATTTGGAAAAAGTCAAAATTATACATAGAAGAGGTAACTCGAGAGTAACTATAAAGAAAGAGAAATTCAGATGATAAATATATATTTGAATTATAATGTTAATTGATTTGGTTTCATCTCTTGGAACCCACTGAGATGTAATCTCATCCTACATTATTTAAATATTTTATAGAAACAAGACTTAGCATTTTATGTATAGTTGGTTAAAATTTCTAGGAAATTATTTTGAACCATGGATGTGTTATGTACTCTATCCTTTCTTTTTGCTTTCTCTTTTGAAGGATTAGTATGTATATTAATACATTTTCATGACTTTGTGTCGGGATTTGTAGTAACCATCTATTTTGTCGAATTATGCTAACACTCAAGTTATATTCTAGGCAATTAACTTATCATGTTGTATTTTTGGTATCAGAGCTAGGTTGATTCGACGATTTTGTGGGTAGTTAGGATTAATTGGTTTTTTTTTAGACTATATATTTTCCAATTTTTAATTCATTGAATATAAAGTCTGATCAACTTAATATTTTGTGTTTGATATGAAAAACTATATGGAACCAAATCCAAGACCACCTGGTAGGTCTCGTAGAGGGTGAACTAATGATGAACATTGGGAACAAATGATACAACAACAACTTACGATGCAACAACAACAAACGGTTACAACGAACATAATGAATCATCTTATGCAAGCTGTCGAGCCTACTCAACCACCACCACCACCTCCTCTAGAGGCCACAAACATATTATTTTATGACTTTCATAAGTTGAAACCCCTAGCTTTTCTAGGGAGCTTAGGGCCATTGGAAGCTCAATCATTGTTGGATGAAATTACTATTTTTTTTTTTGGTGTGTGGTGCGATGTACTGAAGAAGATAAAGTAGCTTTTAATACTCATATGCTACAAGGAGAAGTTGAGAACTGGTGGAAGGGTGCAAAGGCATACATGATAAGTGCGGGTACACTGATGAATTAGGAGAATTTTTGTGCCGTATTTTTGGATAAATATGTTCCCATGAGTATAAGAAAACAAAAGGAGTTTGAATTTACACACCTTTAACAAGGAGACATATCGGTTATTGGTTATGTGGCAAAGTTCGAGGAACTATCAAGGTTTTGTGCCCAAGCAAAGTACACCCTAAATGATCAATGGAAGATAAGTTAGTTCGAGTGGGGTTTGAATCCAAAGCTTAAGAGCAATTTGGAACCAATTAGAGATAACTTCTTGAGCAAACATCTCAGTGTAATAATTGCCTTATTTTTTATTTTAGCCTTGTGCGATAAGTTTTACCTTATTTCTAACCACTTCACCTTTTGCATTTAATTGGTTTCTGAAAATCCACTTGGTTCTAATAATGTTCTTATTTGGTCTAGGTACTATATCCTAAAAATCATTCCTCTTAAATTCATTTAACTCTTCTTGCATTTCAAGAATATGTTCTTCATCTGTCAATGCTTCATCAAAAGTGGTAGGCTCAATTGACGAGAGTGAGCCAAATAAAGTGGTATCTTTTGATGATGATTTGATCCTCAAAGGATCACTTGAACTTCCAATGAGATGAGATATCTTGTACTTCCATCCAGATCTTCCTTCTGACTTATCTTAACTGATTCTAACTTGATCAAATTCATCCTCTAAAGAGTTGTCATCTTCTGATATGTCTGCATTTGCTTTCTCTAGTTCTGATAAACCTGCAATATCCTCAACTTGCTTTGACTTTTTAAGGTCAGGTTGTGTGTCATAACATAATATAAATCAGATAATTGAAGGATGAAATCAATACATCCAAAATATGGTGATGTTTCTGGTGGTTTCTACTTGTTTATGAAAACTTAACTTGTATGCTACTTCTGCTGAAGTGTTCAGATTATGTGGATCTCCTTGTTCCTCTAATTTTTTTAGAACATGAAATATACTTATCTAATTTTGATTTTTAAGATCAAGCTTCTTGTTATCACAATAAACACAGTATGAGACAATAATTAAATTTAAAGAATGATATCACCTATATGTTAATTGTTTTAGTTTCTCTCTGAAACCCCTCTTAGTTCTTTTATTTTCTTCCAGTTTTCAGAATATGAGTTTACATATTTTCTGATTAGAGAGTCTGGATGAAGGGATTAGAATTTCCATTTAGGTTTTTAGTCTTGATGAATTTTATTGGAGTGTTCAAAGAAGTCTCCGAATTATGATTGTTCAACTGACCCTTCTATTTATGTTGATGTATCGGGTTCCTCTAGTAATTTTGGAACTGATGGTAATTCTAATTCTAATTGTAGTTTCGATTATGTTGATATGTGTAATTTCTCTGTCAATTTTGATTATGTTGATACTCCAGATTTTTCTGATATTTCTGGTTCATCATATGGTTCTAGTTCTAATAGGTATTGTGCTAACTAGTCCTTCTTCCACCAAAGTTAGTTGGCTTCTGTTTGGTAGGTCTTGGAACATAGATATTTTTTCCTTCATATATTGCAAGCATCCGTTGACCAAGCACCATGGATGGTGTTTCAATTTGGTTGCTTAGAACATTTGCATCATAAACAATTGTGTCCTTTGGTACCAAAATCTGGTTGAGTCTTGGTTTGTTAGTTCTTAAATGTTTCTTGTCTTTCTATGTGGTTAGCACAGGACAAGATATTTTAGTGTGCGCTTTCTTATAACATAATACATAAATCATAAGAGGGGACAAACTTAGGTTCAATTACTTTTTCATGAAGTTTTATTCCTCTTTTACCATTCCTGCTAACATCATAAATCATAGATGCATACTTGCTTATTTCTATACCATTATCAAGAAAATATTTAAATTATTCTTCATGCTTATCAGAGTTACATGTGGTATTTTTAATTGATGTTGAACTATAATTACTTTTAAGAGTTAAATTTTCAGCCTTAAGTTCAACAATATTAGTTTTCAGATTTGCATTCTCTATTTTAAGTTCAACAATATTAGTTTTCATATTTTCATTTTCTATTTTAAATTCAGCACTTTGATTCTTTAAAGCATTAACTTTTTCAGTTAAATTTTTATTTTCTTTCCTAAGTGTTTTTAGTTTTAAAGACAATTTGTGATTATTATTTAAAAAAAAATCATTTACAGCAGTAATTAAATCAGATCGAGTAAAGTAAAAAAATACTTCAATTTCTTCATTTCCTGATTCACTTCCCAAGTCAAAATCTAAGTTGGATCCAGAGGTAGAGTTGGTATGAGCCATCATAGCCAAATCTGCTTGTTCATCATCAAAGGATTCCTCAGAATCATCCCGTGTAGCCATCATACTCTTCTTCTTGGGTCTGGAATCTTTCCTCTGGTGTTATCCTTTCTCCATATTTGAACATTCTGACTTGATATGTCCAGGTTCATTGCATCCATAACAGATGATGCTTTTCTTATCATATGTATCATCATTCCCTCTATTGGATTGCTTGGAATATCTTTAGGGAAATTTTTTCTTTCTGTTGTGCCACATCTTTCGAATTTTTCTGGTTATGAAAGAAATCTCCTATTCCTCTGAGTCCAGATTCTGATTATTTGATCATTATCCTCTGATTCTGGTGTTTCCTTTAGAACCTATTTTTGCTTAGATTTCAAGGCCAGAGTCTTGTTCTTCTTATTGGCCTCATCTTTTTTAAGCTCAATTTCATGTGATCTGAGAGAGCCAATTAATTCTTCCAGCTTTAGAGTATTCAAATCCTTTGCTTCCTGAATGGCAGTGATCTTAGGTCTCCACTTGTTTGTCAGACTCCTAAGAATTTTCTACACATGATCAGCAGTAGTATAACTCTTCTCAAGTACCTTTAATCTTGAGACCAAGGTCTGGAATGTGGAAAAATTGTTTCAATGTCTTCATCTTCTTTCATCTTGAACAACTCATATTTTTTTACAAGGAGTTAGTCTTTGCTTCTTGAACTTTCTTCCTTACTTCATAGGTCATAACTAGACTATCATAAATACTCTTTGATGTCTCGTTGTTAGTGCACTTGTCAAACTTCTTGAAGGTGATTGCATTTATCATGAATGCTTTGGACTTATGATGCATCTTGTACATTTTTCTTTTGATTAACATTCATCTCCTTTCTTGGAATTTCAATACCATTAGTATTCTTCGGAGCAATACAACCATCTTCCACCAAGTCCTAAAGTTCATGATCTTATGAAATATAGAACCTTCTCAGCCTATCTTTCCAATACTCAAAACGTTATCCATTAAATAGAGGTTGTCTATTGATGTTTCCTCCAATAACTTCTTCATTGAATCTACACATAATGAACCCTTGGATCTTTTCTCAAACACTATAAAGTGCTCAGCCTTGAAACCGAGCTATGATGCCAATTGAAGGTGCAAACACGAGAAAGAGGTTGAATTGTGTTTGCCAAATTTGACAACTTTTTGATAATTTATAAATAAAAAAAAAAAAAAAAAAACTAGTTTGGTTTTGATGACTGACTTGGAGTAGAAGCAATCAAATTCAGAGGTAGCAAGCAATGAAAGCATAAGTAATTTCACACGTAGATATCCTAGTTCATCACTAACTTGGATACATCCAAGTCAGTCTTCCCAAATAGCCTAACAACCCTAGACTTTTGAGGAGCTAACCACCTTGACCCCTACAAGTCAAGTCTTCTCCTAACAACCCCATATTGAAGAAGGAACTAAACTGCTATTGGGTTTGATACAAAAGATTGGAACTTGAGTAGTTGCTTCTAACGAAGTTGATAATAATAATAGTAATTCTTACACTCAAAGAAAAGAACACTCATAAAATATTTTTAACCTGAACAAGTGTTTCTCTCTTTGAACTCTAAGATGAATTGATAACTTTGAGCTTGATTTATTCTACCCATTTCTGCTTCTCAATGCCTTTCTCCTTTAGCCTTAAGTGTCTATATATAGTAAAAATTTGAGCTTCAATTTAGTTATTGTTTAATTCTGAATTGTATCTTGTTCATATTGAGTTTTAAATTATTCATATTGATTATTTTCCTATTTTGTGTAGATTGAGTTTGTAAATTATTTAGATTGACTCTATCATATTTTCTTGTAGATAAATCTTGATCAAATCTTCTTCAAATCTTAATTAATTATTCTTCAAATTTTGATAAAATATTCTTCACATCTTGATCAAATCTTAATTAAATCTTCTTCAAATCTTGATCAAACCTTCTTCAAATCTTGACCATATTTTCTTTTCAACTTGGTCAAAGATTTTCTTCAAATAAATTTGAATCAAATCATATTTTAGATTTTCATCAATTATAATTTTGAATAAAATCTTATTTTAGTTTTTCTTCAATTATAAATTTAAATCAAATCTTATTTTTGATTTTCTTCAAAAACATGAATCTTCTTTCATACTCTTTGAAGTCAGATATATTATTTTCATAAAATATTTTTGTTAACATCAAAATTCTAAATGGGAAACCAATTTGGTTCCAATAGCTTACACCTCCCATGGTTGTTTCCCCAACAATTGAGAATAGTGTCAAAACCTCTTATGTTTGTAAAAGTTGTCATCTTATTGTATCTGATAAAGTCTATCCAATTGATTAGTTTTATATACCTTTGAAAGGAATGGATGTGATCTTAGGAATAGATTGGCTTTCTACTAATTGTGTACCTGTAGATTGTGAAGAAAAGATTTTGTATTTTTGTCCTGTTATTTAGAGTAGAAATGAAATTGATTTCATTCTACTTCCTAGTGTGTCTCACCTCTTGCAATGTCTATGTAGTCGGTATCAAGGTTTTCTACTAATGTCATCTTCAGATTCATGACCTAAATCTGATGTCGGTAGAATTCCATTTGTGAATGAATTTTTAGACGTCTTCTCAGAAGATGTATTATTCCTACCTCTAGAGAGAGATATATAGTTCTCCATAGACCTAGTTCCCGTTACTAAACCAATTTTCGTTACTCCTTATAGGATGTCACTCTAGATTTAAATGAACTAAAGCTCAATTAAAGGATATCTTAACTAAGATTTTTGTAAGACCAAGTGTCTCTCCATAGGGTGCTCTAGTTTTATTAGTTAAGAAGAAAGATGACGTGATGAGATGTTTCATAGATTATAGGAAACTCAACAAAGTAGCCATTAAGAACAAGTACCCTTTTCCTAGGATAGATGACCTGTTAGACCAACTTCGAGGAGCTACCATCTTTTCAAAGATCGATCGTAGATCAGGATACCATCAAATTCGAATAAAGTTTAAGTTGTTAAAAAAACATCTTTTAGAACACAATATGGACACTATGAATTTCAAGTTATGCCCTTTGGCGTAACCAATGCTCCGACTGTATTCATGGATTATATGAACCGCATCTTCAGACATTATTTGGATAAGTTTGTAGTAATATTTATCGATGAGATCCTCATTTATTCTTGAAATTCTGAAGAGCATGAGTTACACCTCAATATAGTATTGTAGATCCTTAAGGATAAGAAATTGTTCGCGAAACTAAGAAAATGCGAGTTTTGGTTAAGTGAAGTAAAGTTCTTGGGTCATGTGATTTCTCGAGGAGGTGTATTGTTGACCCTTGTAAGTTAGAAATTAATGGTTTTGAATTGGAATCAACCTAAGAATGTTACAGAAGTTAGAAGCTTGTTGGGGATGGCCGATTATTATCGTAGGTTCATTAGAAAGTTTTCCCAAATAGCTTTACCTTTAACCTGCCTCACTCGGAAAGACAACCCTTTTGCATGGGATGAAGATTGTGAGAAGAGTTTCCAATCGCTTAACCACTGCACCTATCCTTGATTCCCGATTCAACCTTAGGGTTTGAAGTCTATTGTGACGCATCCTTAAAAGGATTAGGATGCGAATTAATGGAAAACCGTAAAGTTGTAGCTTATGCCGCTAGACAACTAAGACTCCATGAGGAAAACTACCTTACCTATGACCTTGAGTTAGCGTTCGCAGTTTTTTCCTTAAAGATATGGAGACATTATTTATATGGAGTTAAATTTGAAGTTTTTAGTGACCATAACAGCCTGAAATACTTGTTTTACCAAAAGGAATTGAACACGACGCAAATGAGGTGGATGGAGTTTTTGAAAGACTATGATTTTGGGTTAAAGTCTCACCCAAGTAAAGAAAATATGGTCGCTAATGCCTTAAGTCAAAAATCACTCCATGTAGCCCACGTGATGGTTAGTAAGATGAGCTTATTAGAAGACTTTAGAAACCTTAACCTAAACATGATACCGATAGATGCAGTAATCCTACTATGCCATTTAGAAATCTCTTGTGATCTTTGTTATAAGATTAGGCAAGCTTAAGAGTATGATACAGAGTTACAGTCCAAGATAACTCAACTAGACTTTTCCATCACTTCAAGTGGGATTATCCTCTTTAGATGAAGAATTAGTGTACCTAATGCTGAAAATTTAAGGATAATGATTCTAGAAGAAGTTCATATAATTGAGTTATCAGTTCACCCAAGTGCCACCAAGATGTATCAAGACCTTAAAAAAAACTATTGGTGGTCTGAGATGAAAAGCAAGATAGCAATGTATGTTGCCCGATCCTTAGAATGCCAAAGAGTTAAAAATGAACACAAAAAACCTGCAGGTTTACTCCAACCACTAGAGATTCCATAGTGGAAATGAAATAAGATATCCATGGATTTTTTTTCGTAGGGTTGGTTACCTTGTACCCAAGTAGGGTACGATTCTATATGGGTCATAGTAGATCGATTAACTAAGTCAGCCCACTTTATTCTAGTGAAAACTACATTCAATACCCTCAGGTTGGCCAAGATATTTATGAAGGAGATAGTAAGGTTGCATGGAGTGTGTAACATCCTATAAATTTATTATTTAAAATAATTAGGACCTATAAATATATATTTTCCAATATTAAATTACGTGTGATAATTATTTGCCTTGTTCGACTTATTGTAGTTGATAAAGTTGTTAGTAAGAATTATTTAGTAGATGTATTTTTATCTCGTAAAAAGAATTTGACTAAGGATTTGTGGCTTGATGTTACCTAACCCATCTGAATGAGTAGATATTGGACTAAGAGTTTGTGACTTGTTCTTTTAGGATGAAGGTTAACAAATAATAATAATAATAATAATAATAATAATATTTCTTTTTATTCTGTTCCTTATCCAGGCCAAACACTATCTACCCAATAATCTTCACTTTAATTTTTTCTAAAGTCCACTAAGTTAACAAGAATATTGAAACCCTAGCCACCATCACAAACCTGTTTCACAAACTCTTTACAAACAAAATTAAGTAAATAAAATCTTAGCGACCATCACCATCACCTCCTCTTTTTCGGGCAAGCTTGAAACTTCTTTTTTATTTGTGAGGCTTCATGGGCTAAGAGCTTTGTACTAGGAAGAAAAATGGTCAAGTAATGACTTTTTCCCACACAAATCAAATTATAGTTAGACGTTGGTTGGATGTCATGAAATTAATAATTGTGATTGCTTGCTTTTTGAAAGGAATAAATGTAGACTAATAAATTAAAATAATGAAACCTCAATCCCGTGCATTAAGTTCATTATATAATATATGATTTTTAAGAAGTATGAATTTTTATGTTATATGTGATAAAGTTTTAATTTTTATGATAAATATAAAGTAAAGTATGAATTTTTATGTTATATATGATAAAATTTTAATTTTTGTGACAAAGAGGAAGTAAAGTACGAATTTTGATGTTATATGTGATAAAGTTTTAATTTTTATGATAAATATAAAGTAAAGTATAAATGTTTATGTTATATATGATAAATTTTTAATTTTTATGATAAATATAAAGTAAAGTATGAATTTTTATGTTATATATGATAAAATTTAGGTTATAAATAAGGAGAATTAGAAGAATGAATAATCAATATGATCTATTTAGTATGAAAGCTCCATAATGTAAAAATTCAATTTACCAAATCAACACCATTTTTTTTTTTGTTCCATTCCATTTACACAACAACAACAACACCAACACCACAAAACACACACCTTACTAAACCAAAAAAAAGAAAGGAAGAAAGAAAGAAAAGAAAAGAAAAGAAAAGAAAAGAAAAAAAAAGAAAAGAAAGGAAAGGGGGAGAGGAAAGGGTGAGGGGGAGAAGAAGAGAAGGAGAAAGAAAAAAAAAGAAAACATTGACAAAACAAGAAGAAGAGAAAGGAAGAGTACTTTTTATTGCTAGAAGTCAAGGTAAAAAGAATTGAGAGTATCATCATCTTCTCAATTATTTTGAAAATTAAGAGGTGAGTTATCCTTTCCCTATTTCCTTTCATGTATGTCTGAGATAATGTCTAACCATAGATTAGGGATTTTGGGGTAGATTAAGGATTTTGGAATAGATAGTTAAAATAGTTAATGCATGTGAATTTCTATGACTAAAATTGATAATAGATTATTGTAGAATTGAGTTTTCTTCGTAACATGAAAATATGCTCTTTGGATGTGTTTGAAATTAAAATACTTTGAATTTAACTATTGTGATAAATTAGGTTGAGTGAATGGACATTTTGATGTTGTTTTGATGTATTTATTGCTTGACTTATTCATATTTGTACCATTAGCATTTGCAAAAATTCATTAAAAAATTAGTGTGATTGAATGTGTATTATTAACTTCAAATTCCCATGACATATATGTGATGTTTTGGTCATAAAATTTTCTATGGACCTTAGTTTTGAATAATTGTTAGTTTTCTAGAAATTAGACTCAATTATCTTGAATTTGAGTACAAATTTTTTGTGATATTTGATTGAATATTGATGCTTAAAAATGAGTTACAAGTTAGATTAGAGTTATTGTCCTGTTTTTATGATATTGTGTATTGTTTTGATACATTGCAAGAATTGAATGCTTAATTTAGAAAAAAAATAAAATTTTATCTATAAACTAGACATTACAAGCTTTCCAAAGAGTGATTGTTTACTCAAGTCTGATAATTATAAGTTTAAGTCAATTGACTTTCCTTGATTTTTATGTAACATTATATGATTAGTGTGTGTTGTGCGCGTGTGTTCTTATATATATGTACTAAAATGAAGTTAGTAACAAGAAGAGGACATTGGTAAAACTATACATAGAAGAGGTAACTTGAGAATAACTATAAAGGAAGAAAACTCAAATGACAAGTATATCATTGAATTAGAATGTTAATTGATTTGGTAGGAATGAAGCATAATAGTTTGTGCTATATAGTTGGTTCAAATTTCTAGGGAATTATTTTGAACTATGGATTCATTATGTACTCCATCCTTTCATTTTGCTTTTTCTTTTGAAGGATTAGTATGTATATTAATACATTTTCATGACTTTGTGTCGGAATTTGTATTAACCATCTATTTTGTCGAATTATGCTAACGCTCAAGTTATATTCTAGGCAATTAACTTATGATGTTACCGTTAACTTTATTCATTCGTCTATATGATGTAGTGGGTGGAACGTACTCTATCACATCTATCACCTATGTTGCTGACAATAGTACAAATAATTTCTCCGTTCGTGAATCTAGTTCTAGGCACTGTAAATTAAATTGACATATTAATTATTGTATTAATAATTAAAAATTTGGAATTTTTTTTAAATATTTTAAAAATGTAAGTTTCGAAAATTTCAAAGATTTAAAAATCAGGTTTTCTAAAGTTTCATTTAATTTAAAAGAAATATTAAAATGGTGTGTTTGAAACTTTTTAAAAGTCTGAAATTCCTATTTAAAATGTTTCAATTTGATTGAAACTTTCGAAATTTCTAAAATTATTTTATTTTGAAAGTTTCGTATTATTCAAAAGTTTTGAATTTTTTTTAAAAAACTAAAAATTACAGTTTGAAAGTTTTTATATAAAATAAAAAGAGTAAAATAATCATTTTAGTTGTATCGGAAGGGAGGTGAGAGAGATGACAAATAAAAAACTCCTTATTTGGACATGTCTTATACTCGTTAATATCACATTCTTGTTCTTAAAAAAATTACAAGTATAGAAAATAACATATATAATATTGTCTTATTCTTGATAATATATATATATATATATATATATATATATATATATATATATATATATATATATATATTACCAAAATAGATACTATCAAGCAACAAACGTCACATGCTTTTGAAATTTCAATGTGAATACGTCGTCATCTTTGAAAGAAAAAAAGAAGTATTTTCAATATTATTCGGTTTTGTTTTGATTATTATTATTCATTGTTGTTAAAGTTGATAAATGAATTTTAAGTGTGTCATTGATAAACAAAAATATAAATAGCCTAAACAATATTTTTAATCTATCTGCATTCAACTTGAAAATAATTTTGAATTAGAAACTTGTGATCAAAGTTATAGGTCTAAGGTTCTCAATTCAATCATCATTAGAGAGCTTAAGAATGAAACACTATGTTTGAAAAATCAACCGTGAGGTAAAAGTTGGCTAACTACATTATACACATACATGGCTACAATATCCTAGAAAATATGGAAAACATACCTACAAAATATCCATCTAAACCATAAGCTAAAAAAGTATCCGTCTAAAAGACTACCCTTATTATATGAGGTAAGTTGAATGGTGAAATAGTTCAATGAATAACATTATATGTTTTGTTTGAAACCACTCTCAAATTAATAGAGATTAATTTGGACATAATCTTTTAATTTTATCGGCACTCTATCCTTAATTTGTACAAAAGTTTAATATAATTTTAGATGAAATTTGTTCTATCGTAAATTTTCATTTGGGATTGTCAATTTTCAGGTATAGTGCTTATTCTATAAATTCATTTGTAGTACTTTCAAAATATACAATACATTATCATTTAATTATTTGTATGATAATTTATAAAATAGTAAATAGCAGTTAGTATTGACTAGCTAATTTTAATAAATATCATTATATTTTAAATTTTATATGAATTTTTATTAATATGTAGGGCGATTGAATTATATTCTTAGTAATTTTCTCAAATTGTAGTAAATAATTAATATAATCATGAAATCTTTTTAAATCTATCCCTAATTTTTACGAAAGTTTAATATAATTTCAGACAAAATTTGTTTGTCGGAATTTCCATATGAGATGGTAGAGCTTATTATTTAAAATTCATTGTAGTACAATTTCATAACGTATAGTGCATTATCATTTAATTATTTTATGATGATTTTTAAAATATAGCAGTTAATATTGACTAACTAATTTTACATTATATTTTAAATTTGTTAGATATTTTGTTACAAAAATAAAATAAAATAAAGATATGCATTTTTATTAATATATAGGGCAACCGAATCATATTAGTATTATACTCAAATTGTAGTCAATGATATTATCATTATTGAAGTTTTATATTTAATAGAATGTAGCAGAAGTTTTTCAATAATTAAAATTGATTAATTAAATCCATAAATAATAAATATTTATTTTGATATTGTAACATGATATCCAATGACCACTACAAGAAACATAAGATCTATCGATGAACAAGAATAATTTAAGTTAACGTTTTAGTCTTTTA
>JBBPBS010000577.1:10357398-10368028 GCA_037974835.1 Cicer judaicum
GATATTATTAAATATTAATTATTCACTTTAATAAATAATTTCTATTTATACAAAAAAAAAAAAGTACTTTTGTAAAAGAAAAAAGTAAAAGTAAAACCTTTGAGTGCATTGCCAATGAACATGATATAAATCTCTTAAAGGAAAATTGAAACTAACGAAAATAAGAATGCAATAGACATACAACGTGCGTGAAAATAAAGATAAAGATCAAAAAGTTTGATTTTAATACAACGAGATTATTTTTATGAATATGTTAAAATAGAGATAAAAAGTATTATAAAAATCCACGGATTAATCTAAAGTTTTTTTTTTCTTTTCTTTAGACTTTGTGATAAATTCAGTGAAATCTTTATTCTTACAAGGATGAACTTCATCACCATTATTTTTTTCTGCTAATTAAAATTTAGAGTAAGGGAATTATTTTATAGTTTATTGAATACTTACAAAAAATAATTTATTTTTGTCTTACATTTGCAGATGATACTTGTTTAATCCAATATATATATATATATATATAAAATCATTAAACTAAATTATTGAAGTTAATTTCATCACTATTATTATTTTAAAGACTTTTTAAAATACGCACTGTTGTAGTTAAAATATCATTAAAAGAGAAAAGGAGGATTTCCTCACATGTTTTGAATCACTATCCTCTCTGAGAGGATGAGAATCCGAGAACAGAAATTTAAGCCTTTAAATTTGAGCTTAATAAATGAAAGAGCAAGTATAGAGGATGACAGACACAACTATACTGATTCACCCAATGAAGGCTATGTTCAGTCTTTACACACTTGTGAGTTTTACTAATGATCAAACTAAACCTGTTAGAGAGGTTGGTTACACTTTGTGTATTCTTTAGCTTCACAAAGCTTACTACTTTGTTTCTTACAAGTTTCAACTATTTCCAAGTGTAACTCACGTGGAAATTAAAACGTGATATGAGTATGATGTTTCTCTTTACTTAACAATTTCTAAAAAGATATTTCAAAAATCTAGTGTAAGTATATAGAAAGTATAAAGAGATGTTGGAAATTGTGTAACACCCCGTTTTTTAAAGCGAGGGTGTATTTTTTTTTTTTTTTAAAAGAAATTAAAATATAACACATAATTAAATAAGGTAAAACCCTAGGATAAATAATTGAGTCGTTATAATTTACAAACAGCGGAAAAGTTTTCTTTTTCAAAATATAAATCCAAAGCATGTCCTGATGCCAACATTAGTACATGTACATCATTCCAATATAAAATAAATGTAGCCCAAAAGAAAGACATATGTATCCTGAGTGACAACCTAGTCTGATCATTCTATACATAACAAAAAAACTATACGCCTCGAGTAATCTCTACGCGCCCCGTGAGATCCTCCTAACGTAGCTCCAATTAAGCATTCCCATCCACATTCCCATCCGTAGGGTACGAACCAGTAGGACCGCCATGTCTCTCATCTGAGGGCAAAGCCCATATTTCCACAAAAGTTGTAAAGGGTCACCAACCGAAATTAACAGTTAACAAATAACATATAAGTTTTCAAATGCACAAAATACCCCTTTCAACTTAGCATGCATCTTAAAGGGTTTTCCATATGCTAAAAGTTCATACAATGCTTGCCAAATGATAATGAAATCAAAATAAAGTTCTCAATCCATCAAGTAATACATATCTGACCAATACAATGATAATCAATTGAGAAATCCATCATCTAACACAAAATAAGATTTCCTACTGTGCCAATCGATTGGGCAAATCGATTTCTTGAAAATTTTTAGTAAAAATTGAACCCCAGACTTGCCTCAGTCGATTGGGGCAATCGATTTCGAGAAGGATTGAGCCCCTGTATTGTCCAATCGATTGGGTAAATCGATTTCGTGCAAGATAGAGCCCTTGTATTGGATCCAATCGATTGGGCAAATCGATTTTGAGGAAGACAAAGCCCCTGTGTTGAATCCAATCGATTGGGCAAATCGATTTTGAGAAAGACAAGGCCCCTGTGTTGAATCCAATCGATTGGGCAAATCGATTTTGAGAAAGACAAGGCCCCTGTGTTAAATCCAATCGATTGGGCAAATCGATTTTGAGAAAGACAAAGCCCCTGTGTTGAATCCAATTGAATCCAATAGAATCCAATCGATTTACCTAATCGATTTTTCAAATCATTTTGGAAAAACATATCACATAATCGATTGGGTAAATCGACTTCAGGAAGGACAGAGCCCCTGTAACTCATCAAATCGATTGGGTAAATCGATTTCCCTGTGTATTCTTTCAAAAATTCATAAAACCAACTCAATCACAATGTGAATCAAAACACACCTACACATATTTTCAAACCATAACACTTAACAAATTCAACACAATCATACTTTGAATCAAAACACACTTACACATAATTTCAAACCATAACACTTAGCAAAATCAACACAATCATAATTTGAATCAACCACGACTCGTGTGCCAAGCACCCTAATGCAATGCGTATATGCCAAAATGCATGGACTCGGAATTCCAAACCAAAACCCTCCTCGAAGGGCCGTAAATCATAATTGTACCGCCTATCGCAGGCCAAAGTACCAATTACCGAGGTGCCACCTATCACGGGTCAGCACGATTTACTAAAAAGCGTAAATCGTAAACGTACCACCTATCACGGGTCAGTACTGTTTACCGAGGTGCCACCTATCACGGGTCAGCACGATTTACTAAAAGAAAAAGCGTAAGTCGTAAAGGTACCGCCTATCACAGGCCAAAGTACTATTTACCAAGGTGCCACCTATCACGGGTGAGCACAACCTACCAAAAAGTAAATCGTAAACGTATCACCTATCACGGGTCAATACTGTTTACCGAGGTGCCACCTATCACGGGTCAGCACAATTTACCAGAATGAAATGCATGAACATACACTGACTCCATTCACAACAATCGTTAAGCAAATGCAGTTATTAAAAGATTCCCCATTTTTAACACTTATTTGACTTAAACGATCTTCACGCCAAACATTAAGCAAACAGACATATTAAGAGATTCCCCATTCTTAATATACTTTTGATTTAAACGATTTCCACCACAAAACATTCAATAAACAAGACATTAAGAGATTCCCCATTCTTAATACTCATTTAACTGAAACGATTTTTCAAAATAAACAATAAGTAAACAAGACATTAAGAGATTCGCCATTCTTAATTCTCATTTAACTTAAAAGATTTTCAAAACAACATTAAGTAACCGAGACATTAAGAGATTCCCCATTCTTAATGCCTAGTTAACTTAAATGATTTTCACAAACACCCATTAAGTAAACAAGACATTAAGAGATTCCCCATTTTTAATACTCGTTTAACTTAATGGTTTTCAAATTCCACACAGCACAGATCAAACATACTTTCACATTCAATCCATAATTCGCACCAAATCATTTTCCACACAAAACACATCTCAAGTCTCATCAGTATCAATTAAGAACACGGCCAAAGACAACAAACACAAATCAAAATAATCCACCACTCAAACACACAAGTTTCATTCATTCAAAATCATACATAAATGAGTTTAAATTCATTTTCCACAAAGCATTCATCAATATAACCCAAAACCTAACTCTAAGGTTTTACCCATAAAGCCTTAGATACATTTTCCCCAAATCAATACTCCAACCCTAACAAAATTCCTTTCCACATAACCACAGATAAGGCCCTAAATGCAAACTAAAAGTTTGGAAAGAGCCCTTACCTTCTCGTTAGCTTTCACGTGCGATTACGGTGCCGCGGGTAAATCCGGTAAAATCTTCCGTTCGTAACGCCGCTTCCAAAGTTGGTCCCCTAGCACCGTAGCGTGGTAGTGAGCAACTTTTCCTTCTATCTCTTTGCGAAACGAAGCTTAGATCTAGGTGAAACGGGGAGGTTTGTGTTTGAAATCCTTAACACCATTTTTCTTCGTTTTCGAATTAACGAGGAAGTATGAAGCTGAGAAATCCTTGCTTTCTTACCCACCAAGCCTTGGGTTTCTATCCTTGAAGAAAAGAACGAAAAAGGAAGCAAAACTGATGAATGAAGAAAAAGGGAGAAAATGGGTTTTTGCGCGGCAGAGAGGAAGAAGATGAAGTTTTTCCTTTTCTTTCCTTTCTTTTTCTTTTCTTTCTTTCTCTTTCCTTTGTTTTTCCTTTCTTTCTTTTTCCTTTCCCCCTATTTCCCTCCAACCATATATATATCAATAAATTAATATATTAAATATAATTAACAAATATCTCAAAATATCTAGATATTTGTTAAATTACCATTTCGCCCATAACTTTCCAAACCACTTTTGTTAAAAATATCTTCTCTCGTCGTGACTCAATTGACAGATGAAATTTTCAGCAGTTAATGTAATTTTAATCGAACTTCAAAATATCTTTTTGATCATATAAACTCCAAAATATTAATAACTTTGGCTAAAAAGCCTCCGAGTTCAATACCAACAATACATTAATATACATAAGGTACACTTTTAAAATTATGGGTCTTACAAATTGCACTTGATAGCTTTAAGAATCTTGTTCTTTTTACGCAATGTTGTTGTGTGTTTGATGATGAAGAACTCCCTACCTTTTATAGAGATCTTGAATAGGGATATTGTTGTTTAAAAAATTTCCTCACATGTTTTGAATCACTATCCTCTTTGAGAGGATGAGAATCCGAGAACAGAAATTTAAGCCTTTAAATTTTAGCTGAATAAATGAAAGAGAAAGTATAGAGGATGACACACACAACTTTTATACTGATTCACCCAATGAATGCTACGTTCAATCCTCACACACTTGTGAGTTTTTACTAATGATAAAACTCAGAGGTTGGTTACACTTTGTGTATTCTTTAGCTTCACCAAGCTTACAACCTTGTTTCTTACAAGTTTCAATTATTTCCAAGTGTAACTCACGTGAAAATTACAAAGTGATATGAGTATGATGTTTCTCTTTACTTAACACTTTCTAAAAAGATATTTCAAAAATCTAGTATAAAACTATAGAAAATATAAAGAGATGATGAAAATTGCACTTGATAGCTTTAAGAATCTTGCTCTTTTTTATGCAATATTATTGTGTTTGATGATGAAAAACTCGTTGTCTTTTATAGAGATCTTGTGATGCTCTTTCCACATGTCAAACACTTTATGACCATTGAGGACTTTAATAAAAGAATTCAAGGTCATTAATCATAATTACTGAATTGTCATCCAGTTGTCGTTGGACTAATTCAGTCCATCCTCGTACAGGAGGTTCAAACCTCCTAGGAACTTGGACATGAGATGTTCTTTTCTTTTTTCATTCTTTAAGACATGTAAGACTACATTTTTGTCTTGTTAGCTACAGCCTTTCTATATGTTGATGAGTTGGATCGTTTTCAACATCTAAGAATGATGTGTTGGATCGTTTTCAACATCTAAGGATGATGTGTTGAATCGTTTTCGACATCTGAGGATGATGTGGACTATAGATCCATCCTCTAATCTCGTACAGTCCATCCTCGTACCTGTAAAATCTGGCCTCTGACCTCTTTGTTTAAATTGTTTTATTTTTTCATTCTTTTGTTATCGATTTATCTTCTCTTTATAAATAAAAGTCATTATTTCAGTAATGATGAATATATTGCAACTTTGAAGGTTCATCCTCTTAAGGATTTATCCTCCTGTATGTCTATCATCCAGTCAGATTTTTCTCCTTTTTATCTTAATGATGAGTAATAACCTGTTTTCTAATATGAATTCACTCAAAAGTACATATTAGTCATTAACTACAATCATAATAATAATTTTGTTATCATTAAAACTATTATAAAATTCTTTTTTTTACTAAAAATGATAAGATAGTTCATTGTTATATTATTTTTTTAGTGGTTTATATTAGACAAATCCATATATTTACTAATCACATTTGGACTATAACCATATAAATTTTTTTAACTATATTTATTTGTCGTAAATTTATAAATTATTAATTTAATTAAACTTCCATTTATTGATGAACATTTTAAAACTATATTTATATGTAAAGATAAAGTTTCAGACATTTTCATTCAATATACTTATATAAAAATTAAAATAAAATATATCTATGTTTGTTTTATGTATTAAACTATACTTTTAAATTTTGATTTTTTTTATAAGTTTTAACACTCGATATAAAGTTTATATTTAACAGAAATTAATATAGTTTATATTTTAAATTAACTTTGACTCAATTCTCATTGGCATTAAATTTTAAAGTATTATGAGATGCATTTCTACCAGTTTTAATGCATTCAAATTGATTTTGTTACCACAAATGCTTTCGATATTGATAGTATAATATTATAATCAGTCTAACTGTTGCTTGACTTATATCGGTTTTTTTTATAAAAAGAAAAAATACAAGGGTCAAGCTCAAAAAAACCATAAACAAAACAAAGCTAAAAGTACCTAAGAAATGATATTAAACTCCTATAAGTCAATATTAAACACGGTCGTTCTGAGTTGTAAAAGATTGAATTTATTAAAACTAAATATATTTATTATTTGATTGACTTCAGAATAGACGTAAGAAATCTTAAAATGAAACAACTTTACAAACACATCATTTACACCAATGACAAGATTATAATATAAATATCTACTAGAGTAATTCTTCAAATTTAAAGACATAGTTACTTTATAATTTGATCTGATATCAATATTCTTAATTAAACCTTTAAAAAAATCCACTCCAAACAATTAATATATAGTACAAATTTATATTAATTTTATTACTGAAAATGAATGTTAATTAATAATATTTTATAGAATACAAATATTGACATTTATTCACATCACACTTTTCAAAGTCTATAAATATAATGAAAATTTGATGTTAGCCTTACTTCTTACAAGAAAGAAAATATATTAGGTGATTTCCAACAAAATGACTTTTCAGATTTGTCATTCTTATCTAATTTTGAGTGTTTTATGCATTTCTTTGGTCTTGATTTCAGGTAGGTGGAAAAATTAGTTATATCTTGAGTTTCATTTTTTATATACAATATACTTACATAAATAGAATATTTACATGTTCATAAAAATTTTAATTTTGCATTGACTCAGGATTCAATACTAGTTTGGAGACTCCAACATTAGAGCCTGACAGAAAATCATGTTTGATTGGTGGTCCAGGACCTCCACCATATTGTTGTGTATCAGATTGCACTTCAAATTGTCTAGCAGATTGTGCAGCAAAAGGATATACTCAAGGTGGAGCTTGTTTTAAAGTACTTAGCTTGATTCTATGTTGTTGTTATGTATCATGAACTCTTTTTGTATAATTGGAATCAAGAAATAAATAAAAGATGTACTTGAAGTAAGCTTTTTGAATAGTAATAATTTCATGACTGTGTGTAAAATTGGAAAACCATGATTTATTAATTAATGAAAGCAATTTAAAATGAAATACTTCATCTACATTTCATTATGCTACAAATTATTGTCAAAGACTTATCAACCACCTAAAATTAGGAGTTTTATCAAATGTATCAATATAAAAATTAGCTTTTTTTTTCTACTAAAGTTATTATATAGACAATTTTTTTTTTGGGTAGAAAATATGGAAAAACCTAAGAAAAGAGAAATTACAAATAAATTAAATTGAGAAGGAGAAATCCCTAAAATCACCCGCAAGAACCCACGTCAGCTCATTAAGGGTGTATTGGATTGAGATTTTAAAATACTATTTTGAGAGAAAAAATCTTAAAGATATTTAAAATATTTTGTAGGAATATGTAGATTTTAAAAGACTTTTTATAAAAAATTTAAAGATTATTTATGATCAGGATTTTAAAAGACTCTTTAATAGATTTGTAACATAAAATTTTAAAATATTTTATGAATTTATATTATTGAATGACAAAATATAGTAAATATATTATAAAAATTTGAATAAATAAAAACCAAAGTAATAAAGTTTTTAAAATCTTTCACCAACAAAATAGTTTCTTGTTTAATGTCATCATAACTAGCATTTATCTATATTTTTGCAGCTATAGTATTCCTTCATAAATTAGCATTTTTGCATTCCTACTTTTGGATTTGGACGTCAAGTTCATAATTATGGTTTTTGTAATTGGTAATATCGGAGATCAAGATACATCTACATGATCAATTGAAAATTGATTTGAATGAAATTCTTTATAAAGAAAGTTATAAAGTGTTGCAAATGTCAATACAAGTTACGTATGTGTCAAATAAAAATGGAGGTATTGACTTAAAGATTATAAACTGCAATTTAAATATACCAAGTATTTTCTCGATGACATTTCTTAAATATCTATGTTGTAGATTGAACAGTTCTTTATTTTGTGTATCGTTACCATAATCTGCAAAATCTTGTAGATTATATGTCGCATCTCAAAATAGAGTTAAGAATTTATGTTGATTAGAAAGTTCGAAATCCACAAAAAATTAGTTACCTATTTACAAATAGTATACATATAAAATTATAATCTATCTATTTTTTTTTTTTTTAAATTCTATAAAAGTTAAAAATAACAATTATTATTTAAAAATTACTTAATTACTTTGGGACACTTTTAAGTCCATTTCTCTTGCAACAAATTGTGATTGATCAAATGTATTAAGAATCACACAATATTGAGCATTTCTCTTGCAACAAATTGTGATTGATCAAATGTATTAAGAATCACACAATATTGAGCATTATTTTGGTCGACAATTTGTAAGAATGATGCAAGCATTTCCTCAACAGAAATGAATGTTGTTGTGAAAAATGAGATCAATGAGTAATTAAATCAAGACTATTATTGGTTTTGTAAAAAAAACGCAGATTGATTGAAACTGAAAAACGGATATTGATTATATTAATGTCAAGAACATTTTTTGTTTTATGATTGAAACAGAGAATGATCAGTTTAAACAAAATTTTAAGTTTGTAATGCTAAAATGAACACACACAATTGTTAACGCAATTCAGAGATTAACTCCTACATCTGGAGGAGAGAGACTGAACCTGACTTGGGGCTTTTGTTAGACTGCATTTCACATTCTATTTGTCCGCCTTACTTTTGCTTATATGTAGCTAGTTTACAATTTTGGAATAACAAGCTAATTAACCAAAGTAGTTACAACAAACTAATTAAATGTCCAAAACAATTTGACTTTTTAATTGAACACCGCTTTTAACACGTTGTATCCTCAAAAGGTGTCTTTTGCTCTAATGATTATGCATAACTTGCGGAATACAGCAGGGTACATTCTATATACTTGTCAAAAGATTTGTTGGATCATCATTCAATGTTTGATGTATATAGTTATATCTCATGCAAGTAATTTGGCGTCGACGTTATTGTCGTTCAATATATTCACCACTCCTCATATTCAAAAACTTATTCACCACTTGCATTAAAGCGTAAATTTTTGTCACATTTACATACATGACTTCATAAATTTCTTCTTTATATGTGTCTTTTTCATTTTATCTTTATCCATTTGTTCTTCCCCTATTTCTTCGTAATTAATTTCAGGCACTTTGTGGCTGCAAAAGCCCTCACAAAATTTTGTAACCAACTTCTTTGTAGCTGCCAAAAACCCTCACAAAATCCACTTTTGTGGCTGCTATTTGCCCTTTATAAGGGCTTTTGGCCCTCACAAAATCCATCATTTCTTGTAGTGGACTGGTTCTTAGTGGTCTAGTGCTATGAATGCATCAGTATTAGGATCATATGAAAAGTCTTCCATCTCAAATACTCTATTTTCTTGCTCAAAAAGTTGTTGTATATGTATCATCAAGGTCTAATGCAATAGAAGTATTCCCACTAGATATTCCACTTCCAACAAAAAATTTCAATTCCTCTTAATCAACCATACGTTTCTCGAAGTGTGTTGTGATTTGAGTGAGACGAACAAATAATAAATTATTCATTGTTAATACATTACAATTATTATGATGTATTAAAAGTATAACTATTACTATTTTAAAAAGTTATGAACAATTCACCTTCAAGTAATTATTTCATACTTCTTCACTAGCTATGAAAGTTTTAACAACAGGTCTCATTCAAAGCTAGTGTTGTTTCTCATCAGTGTTTGACATTTTATTATATTGATTTGTACACTACTTCATTCATTCGACTCGAGTAATTATTATAAATTTTGAGAACTTTGATATTGATATTGAGGCGAGGAAGTTTAATTTGCTCTACATTTTGTTTGTTAAGTGACTCATTGGCATAATGTAATCTGTCATTTATAGCATTCACCAAGAGGTGCAACAAGTTTTAGTATTTTCCATAGTTCAAATTTTATAATTATCTTTATCTCTCCCTTTTTTTGTTATTCTTGTTGTAAATCACCCATTTAATCACTAACACAACAACAACAATAACAATAATAATAATAATAATAATAATAATAATAATAATTTAATAATAAAAATAACAACAACTTACTACTAATAATAATAATAAATAGCAATAATAATAAGAGTTAAATAAATTTTTAATTTCTATAAATTTTATAATTTTATTTTTAACTCCTATAAAAAAATTCTCAATATTTTAGTCCCTAAATTCTTAATATTTTTAGTCCTATAAAATCAAAATTATAACCTCAAATCATAAAACCTGCTAATAAT
>JBBPBS010000577.1:10368198-10404853 GCA_037974835.1 Cicer judaicum
AACAAAAAAACATACTAACTTGAAATCAAAAAAAAAAATCAACGATAACACGAAGAACCAGCACAAATAGGTCAATGAGAGAAATACATGAAAAACCAACAAAAAAAAAACTTTAAAAAAAATAATAAAAACCAACAAAAATAATGTAAAAGGAATACATAAAGAACAACAAAAATCTTAAGAATCAAAACATAAAAGCAACTAGCAAGATGCAAAAGCAACGAAAAGGATGAGAAAAAAAAATAAAAATCTAACATGTGCAATAAGAGATTCAAAAACGTTGGAAAGTAAGAATGGGATTGTTGAAAGAATCTCAAGGTTTTTGTGAGATTGTTGAATGTGAGTTATATATACATTTTCATCTAAAAAGTCTCACAAAATTTATTTTTAGTAAAGAATCCATTAAAATTCGTAGATTTTTAATATCAAGAAACAATTTTTAAATTGCAAAAAATCTCAATTAAATGTCAAGATAAAAAACATGGTGAATCCGGGCATCATGAGGAAACATTTGGCCAACTTATGACAATAAAGTTGCAACTTGAGCAGTATGCACCGTTGGATCAGAGTATCATCCAATGAGACAACAAACGAATTACAATCATGGTGGCTTGCACCCAAATAATGTGAACAAATTTTTTATCACAATTGAAACAGAGCGCTATTCTTGCATTTTTCATACTCTATTTTTGTGATGGGAGTGTATCCTGACCATCCATAATCAGTGGCGGATATTACACAAAATATTTGGGGGAGTCGGAGATCGACAAATATTAATTGAAATATTATCATTGAAATTTAAATATTATAATTGAAATTTTTAAAAGTCATATAATTTTTTTTAGAGTATCACATAATTCATACATAGTAAGACAAGTTGAAAAAAAATTAGAATTTCAATTTTCACAAATCACATAACGAATCACACAATTCACAAGTCACATAATTTTCACAAGTCACACAATTTTCACAAATCACACAATTCACACAATTCAATCAAATAAAATATATCCATTTTATAATTTTCATCTTTGTCAAAAAATTTCTTCTTGAAAAAATACATCAATTTTTTTATGTTTAAATATTGTGTCACTCCTAAAAAATATACATATTAATTAAAACAATTCACAATAAATACACATATTAATTAAAACAATTCACTAGAAGTTCAATTAGATAGAGGATATTGTATTAATTTTATTATATTTTAGTAATATAAATTCTAAGAGAGTACAAAATAAATATTATATTTTAGTAATATAAATTCTAAGAGAGTACAAAACAAATATAAGAAAGGTATATATAAGTAGAAAATAGAGAGGCAAAAATTAATTAAGTTTAATGATATTTTAATAATTTATAATTATTATTTTAATAATATATCGTTATTATATATATATAAAAGAAATTATAAAATATAGAGTTGCAGTGGCTATTGTATATACGTCAAATATTCCATAGTTATGGATATGGAAGAAGAATTAAAGAGGAAAAGGGAGATGGGAAGTCGAATGGAGAAGAAGAAGGTAATGAAGAAAATGAAGAGTAAAGTGAGAAATTATAATATATAAATTTTTATTATCCATATATAAATACCACATTTGTAATTATTATCCATGAGATTTTTATTATCTATATAAATTTTTATTTTTTTTTAATATAGGGGGTGGCATGTGGTGTGTGACTGTAATAATATCCAAAATATTATAACCTTGAGATTTATATAAACTCACATGTATTATTGTGAATTATCATTTCTTTCGAAAGAATTCTTTTATGTAAAAAAATATGAATAAATGGGAGGTTTGAATTCTATTTTAGTTAAAAATTCAATAATAATATCATGTTAGCTTTTTAAAATGGGAGGTTTGATATATTTGATTTAATTTTTATTAGTTTCGAAAAATTTATAACATGGAATCACTATCATGTATTCACTAATAGCATTTCGTATATAATTATGTTTAGTCTCCAGGGTGTTAACTGGATTAACAAAATCTTATTTAATTGTGAATACATAATAACAGTCTAATTATTTCATCTAGGAAAACAGTTCAGTGTCATTTGTCAATTAAATGTGAAATATTTTCAAACTTTTGGGAATCACCACTACGCGAAAAATAAAAATAGTATTTTAGAGCGTTTTTTTAAGCCATTTACAACGCTTTTTCAAAAAATTAAGCGATGTCGTATCTAACGTTGTGAAAAGATACAACAACGCTCTTTAAAATAAATAAAAAGCATTGTAAATCTGTTCTAAAAATGTGCTGCTTGTTGTATTAGTTTTACAACGCTTTTTAAAAAAATCGTTGTAATAGGTGCATTCCTTTATTTCTATTGGATCTCTTTCTGGGATTATATCAACAATCTCCTTCATAAATTGCAATATACAGGATCTGCAGTCTATGTTGTTAGTTTGACAAGAGCACTATAAAATAAAACATATAACTCAATAAATATTTGTGCATTGATTGTTAATAAAATTTTAAAGGCATATATTTCAAACCTTTATTGGAATTCATGTGATTTATTTGATTTTTGCTTCAACATTGTAGCACCCATTTGAGCTCGAAAAACTTGTAAAGCACTATCAAATAAATGTGATTATTAGCATTAACAAACACAGTATATATATATATATATATAATGAATAAATGAATACAATACCTGAAGAGTGCGAAGAAATACGTAGGGTTCGTACGGTTACGGTTTCGTTTAAGAATGAACAACGAAAATGTGTAGAAATACGAACGGTTCGTAGGAGAGTAGAGTTCGCAATGAGATGAGTACGTAATAATGTTCGTATGGATAGTAACAAATATGGAGATGATTTGCAATGGAGATGGTTAACAATATGGTTCGCAATGAGAAGGATAATGAAGAGGAGAAGTACACTGAAGCGTAGTGAAGTTTATGTAATAAAGAGGAAACTGAAGCGATTTACTGTTATATATAAAATCCTATTACAGCACTTTTTTAAAGAGCATTATAAAAGGCCTCCTTATTTTATTTTTTAAAAAGCTCTATAAAGACCTCCTTATATTATTTTTTAAAAGCCTATTACAGCGCTTTTTTTAAAAGCGCTGTAAAAGATCTCCTTATTTTATTTTTTAAAAGCCTATTACAACGCTTTTATAAAGAGCGCTGTAAAAGACCTCCTTATTTTAATTTTTAAAAGCCAATTACAACACTTTTTTAAAGAGCCCTGTAAAAGACCTCCTTATTTTATTTTTTTAAAAGCCTATTACAGCACTTTCTTAAAGAGCGCTGTAAAAAACCTCCTTATTTTATTTTTTGAAAGTCTATTACAGCGCTTTTTTACAGGCCTTTTAAAGCGCTGTAAAAGACCTCTTTATTTTTTTATGTTAAATTACATTCGTGGTCCCTTAACTTAATTTCAAGTAACGTTTTAGTCCTTTAACTTTTTTTTTCCCGAGTTGGTCTTTTATTTTACTTTTAAGTTACAATTTGATATTTTATGTTTTAAAATGTCAACAATGTAATCCTTTTTTATACAAAAATTCAAAATAATCATCAAATTTTTCAAACAAAACCCATAAAATTCATTATCATCTTCAATAAAATACAAATTTAATCAAATTCATAACTTAAATCTTGAAATCAACTCATACTTTCATTCTTTATTTGATGTTGTTGGAGATGAAATATGAGTGTATTTGAATATTTAAGTTATGGATTTGATAAAATTTGCATTATATTGAAGATGATTATTAATTTTATGAGTTTTGGTTGAAAAATTTGATGATTTTTTTGAATTTTTTTATAAAAAAGGATAACATTGTTGAAATTTTAAAACATAAAATATCAAATTGTCAATTAAAATTAAAATAAAGGACCAACTCGAGAAAAAAAAAAAGTTAAAGGACTAAAACGTTACCTGAAATTAAGTTAAGGGGCCACGAATGTAATTTAGCCTTTTTTTAAAAGTCTTTTACAACGCTTTTCTAAAAAACACTATAATAAGTCCTTTAATTATGTGAAAGTGCAAGTCTTTTACAGCGCTTGTCAAAAAAGCGTTGTTGTATCCTCCGTTATTTTTAAAATATCATACAACAGTGTTTGTATTTAATAAGCGCTATAAAAGACGCACTATAAAATGTCATTTTTGGTGTAGGGCACGAAATTTCAGAATATAAAAAGAAAAATTTTTTGTTTATTTTTAATATGGAAATCCATTGTTGAATATTAGAAAATAATATACACCTTTACATAAATTGAATTTGATATTCCACTTGATCTTTATTCCCACAGTTCTATCCATGTCCTTTTTAGATTCTCTCACTCAAAATTTTGTCTTGGTTTTTACTCCACAAATAGAAAAAATCTTATATGTATTTTTTTTTTACTAAATTATAGCTTAAAAATTAACATATAAGAAATTTTAATTTTGTAAAATATGATAGATATATAAAAAAATAAATGAGAAAATTCAAAATTTCCAATAAACAAAAAAATTGAGAAAAAATCTTTGTATGTCAAATATTTCGTTTTTAAAATTTTTAATTTGAACAAAAATTATATATGAAAATTTTCAAAAATAAAATTATGAAATTTTTTGATATATCCATTAAATTCAGACAAAATTTTACGTACTAAAAGTTTTTGTTTTAAAATTTTCAAAAGAAACTAAGAAAATATTTTACTGCCTATCGATTTATTTTCGAAATTTCTCCAATATTTAAAGAAAAACAGAAGTGTGGGAGTAAAAAAAAAAATTAGTTCATGCAAAAAGTGACAATGTTGGGGAATGGAATTCAATTGTCTCACCCTTAGGATCTGATGACATAACGGCCAATACTTACGGTGCTAACAGATACTGGAAAATTTTCCTTTCTACCTTCCTTGTTATAACTATACTCCCAAATTAAGAATGAAATAATCATTGAATATTAAGTTTTTCAAAAGTTACATACATTTTTTTTTAATTTAATTAGTTATAATTTTATATTATTGTGATTAATTTATTTTAATGTTTTAATTTTTCAATGGGTGCACGAAGAAAAACATGACTTTGACTATGTGTTAGGGAAATGATTTGTGACAATCGACCACGAATTATGATGTATTAATTATTAATTACTATGATGTATTAATAGTGTATTAATTATTTATGGTATATTATTATTTAAAAATATTTATGGTATGTTAATTAATATTTATGATGAATTAGTTATTGAATGATTTATTATCATTTATAAAAATAATAAAATAAAATAAAAATGTTGGTACCGGAAATTTTTCGAGAAAGTTTTTCGAAAATACCTTTTGTACCGAAAATCTTTCAAATAAAGTTTTCCAGTAGTATAATTTTTCACTTCTGTACCGATTTTTTTTAAAGTTTTCCGGTAACAATATTATGTACTGGAAAATTTGAAAAAAATTTCCAAAATTAAAATGTGTACCGGAAATCTTTTCTAATTCCGAAAAAGATAAAATGATAAAAAAAAAAAAAAAAACTTTAAATTGATAAAGATATAATTGACATTTTAAAAAAATTATGGAGATATAAATATAAAAATGGGGTACAGGTGAAAGTTTTCCAGATACTGGGGTCATTCTAACTTAAGCTCAAAGTGTAAAACACAACATAGAGATCCATTAAAAAAAATATTTCATCTGATTACTATTAAGTAAAAAAAATATTATGAACTTTAATCCCTATTATAATAAAAGTTAATTAATTTGTAATCATTTAATGTTATTACTTTTAATATACCTTTCATTTATTTCAAAAATATTTAATGAATGTAGTTGAACATTTGACATTAAAAGTGGATAATTTAATAAATTTTACTTACACTTTTTATGAAATCTAAAAAAATTAATTGTGTTTTAACTAGCTTTCTTAATAATTGTGAAAGTAGCTTCTTTTATTCTCATAATAGTGTTCAAAGAGAGTATGACAAAGTGTATAAACAAATAAATGTTATTAATGCTATGGAAGTTAATAGGTAAAAATACATATTTAAGCATTTAAGTTACACTCGTTAGCTTATAAGATATATTAAAT
This sequence comes from Cicer judaicum, assembly GCA_037974835.1. Lineage (NCBI taxonomy): Eukaryota > Viridiplantae > Streptophyta > Magnoliopsida > Fabales > Fabaceae > Cicer > Cicer judaicum. The sequence goes on from JBBPBS010000577.1 coordinate 10,374,230, forward strand.
TATACATAAAATTATTTAAATTTAAAAAAATTTTCTAATTATTATCATTAAATGTTGATGTGAATTACTTTGATATGGATTACTATCATTAGCAAGTTGATGTGAATTACTATTATTAACAAGTTGATGTGAATTACTATCATTAACAAGTTGATTATTTAAATTATTTTGTATGTGAAAGAAGTTACAAATATTAATTATGTAGATAGACATTTATTACATTATTTTTAAAGTTATATGTGAGTTTAAATTATTGTAGAGAACGTCATAAAAATATGTATTATTATAAGATATGATGAATATTTTTTAAAAGATTAATACGAGAGACATATCGTTGCAGCAGTTGGTAAAATTTTAAATTATCAGAAACTTTCAATTGAACTAATTGTAATCAAAATTAAGATAAAAGACTAAAAATACAAAAAATGTAACTTAAAATACCAAGTCGAAAATAAAATAAAATGTGGATTTCTATAGATCCCCTTGCATACCTACCTCCATCGCAGTTGCTTTTTGCCTCTTCCCTCATGATCACTATAAATATTGCTTTCAATATAAATTGCATTTATTCACTAAGCCGCATAGTTATCCACCAAAAGAAAACAAATTGGCTGGCCTCTCCTCAAATATCAAAATAAAATAAATATAAAAATATTAAAGAGAAGTAAGAAGAACAAAGTCAATTATGCTTTGAGGTCGGCTACTGTTTTTGTTGTAGTAAATGGCAGTACTACGCAGGATTAATTAGCGGCTGCTTTCTTCTTCTTTTTTTTTTTATTTTTTTTTTTCGTATAGCGGCTGCTTTTGTGGATTGATCTTTGGTGTGCGAGTTTGAAGGATGTATTGTTGTAGAGTGTCACATTTGCAATTCGCTTATGACACTCTTATTGTGGGTGATAAAAGTTGGAAAAATGTATGTGCTGTAAAATCAACTCTTATGCTTTTTAAATTGATCATTGAATTGAATGTAAACTTTCTTGGTAGTAGGAGTTAATGTCAGTGCATCTTGGTTAGAGGTGGCGGCGCGTGTTCTTAATTGTAAAATAGGATCAGCTTCCTTTTAAGTATTTTGAAGTTCCAATTGGAGGTAATCCAAGGATAATGTCTTTTTGGGATCCGACCATTGAAAGCATTCCAAGAAGGTTATCTAAGAGGAGGAGTCGGCATCTTTTGTTGGGTGGTTGCCTTATCGTTTTAAAAGTTGTTTTGTCTGTGTTATCGATTTATTATCTGTCTTTTTTCAAAGCACCTGTAACTATTAATTCTAAAATTAAATTTTTTTTAAGTGTTTTGGTTTAATTGTTGTTTTAGTCACTTGGTTTTTTCAATTTACATATTGATATTCCTATTTTAAAATCTAACAAATTTGGTCTTTTTTTTTTCTTCTGATTTTTTAACTAACAATGACGTGACATACTTTAAATAACGTAACATATGATACAATGATGTATAATTATTAACATCTATGAAATGATATAAAACCCTATAAAAATTTCACATTGAACTTCATAAATTATTCATTTTTGTAATTTAATTAACGACATAGGAAAAATTAATACTTTTAGATGATTCTATATCATGAAATTATATGTCACACCATTTAAAATATGTCATATCGTTATTTTTTTAGTTCAAATATTTAAAAGATGGACCGAAATTGTCGACTTTTAAAATATGAGCGAATTTCATGAATTGGTAAAAGTAGATAGACCAAATTTGAAATTAAGTCTTTTTTTTTTGTGGATCAAGGGGTTATAGTTCAAAGTACTGAGACATTATGGGGTTAGGGAGGAATGATAGGGGATGGATTTCAGTCGTAGGTCTTTGTGGTGGAGGGATATTTTGGCAATTCTTGATGAAGATGTGGGAGAGGAGGGTGGATGTATGGTTTGGTAGTAACTTATCTAGGGTGGTTGTAGATCATAATGGCACTTTGCGCTACAAAAAATGATGGATTTTGTGAGGGCCAAAAGCCCTCACAAAGGGCAAATAGCAGCCACAAAGGTGAATTTTGTGAGGGCTTTTGGCAGCCACAAAGAAGCTGGTCACAAAATTTTGTGAGGGCTTTTGCAGCCACAAAGTGCCTGAAACAGGTTGGCATTTGTGAGGGTTTTTGCAGCCACAAAAGTCTGCCTTTGTGAGGGCATAGGCCGCCACAAATTCCCTCCCTCCTTTGTGAGGGCTTTTGGCCGCCACAAATGCCATCCTAATTAAAAAATAATATATTTTGTGAGGGCTTAGGCCGCCACAAAATAATATGTATTTAATAAATTAATTTTTAAATTCAAAATTAATAGTTTATTATAATATTATATATAATAAATTAATATAAATATAATATTAAAATTTAAATTATAATTAAATTAAAATTTAAATTAAATTTAAAATATAATGTAATTATAAATTAAATTTAATATATAGTAATCTAATCTTAATTTAATTAAAAATTTAAAATAAAATATTTAAATTAAAATTAAAGATTAATAATTAAATTAAAGATTAATTTAAATAATAAAATATTTAAATTAATAACAAAATATTTTGTGTAGAGAGAAGGAGGAGAGAATAGTTAGAATGAGATTTTAGAGAGAAGTTGGATGTGAAAAAATGAAGGAGGAGGGGAGAAAAATATATATAGTGTTACCTTGAGCATTTGTGGCGGCCAAAGCAGCCACAAAGTCCACGTAGATTTAAAATTTTGTGGCGGCCTTTGCAGTCACAAAGTCCACGTGCGCATTCCTTTGTGGCGGCTTTTGTAGCCACAAATGCCACTGGTCACGTCAGTCCTTTGTGACGGATTTGGCCCTCACAAATTGATTTTTTGTGGCTGTAAAAGCCCTCACAAAATCCTTAAATATTTAACTGGATTTTGTGGCTGCCTAAGCCCTCACAAAATCACATGTTGTGATTTTGTGAGGGCTTAGGCAGCCACAAAATCCAGTTAAATATTTAAAAATTTGTGAGGGCTTTTTCAACCACAAATAAAGACCAATTTCAATTTTGGCATTTGTGAGGGCTTTTTCGGTCACTAATTTGTGAGGGTTTTATTCTGCCACAAAATATTTATAAAATTGACCACAAAATAGTGTTTTTCTTGTAGTGTTGTTTTGGAAGGATTTGCGGGTTTCTGGGCGTGAGTCTAAGAGATAATTTTAGTAGACTGTTTAGTTTGGTTGCTAACAAAGATGTATTAGTATAGGATATTGTGAGCAATGGGATCGAGGTTGACAAAGATGGGTGGAGGTGGAGGAGAGGATTGTTTCAATGGGAGGGTGATTTGTTAGGTCAATATATTGCTTTGATAATTAATGTTAGTTTGCAAAAAAAATATCTGTAATCGATGGAGTTGGCATAATTATCATAATATTGAGTATACAGATAAAGGCCCATATAGGATGCTCTCGTCGAGATTCAACGCTAATTTGTACCCATGTGCTCACATATGTTGGAATAAGATGATTTCATTGAAGGTGATGTTGTTTGTAAGAAGATTGTTAGTAGATGATCATTTGCCATTAAAGTTAAAGGATGCGAGAGTGAAGAGTATTCTTATCATCTGTTTTTGAAGTGTACGTTATTTGAGAAGGTGTGACAACATATTTTTCAATGGCTAGGAGTTCATGTGTCATGTATATACAACTACATGTTTGGATTTTTTTTGAATTAGTATCGATTAGCAAGTTGGTGTGTGATAGATTCACATATATCTAGATTGCATGTGTTTGGTCTATCTGGTGAAGTAGGAATAATGTTATTTTTATGATGTTGACTCTGATCGATATCAGGTGGTAGAAAAAGTTAAAATTTTGTCCTGGACGAAAGAAAAGAGGAAAGGTTTTAGTGCAGAATTAAGTCGATGGTTATCTAATATTTTGATTTGTCTTAGGTGTAAGGTGTAGGGGTGTGTGATCGTCTCGCCTCTTTATAGGAATTTTGTTTAAATTTGAGTTCTCTTTTACAATTTAGTGTGTGATGTTAACGTCATAGGGTGTTAATATATTATTTTTTGTCTTTTGAAAAAAAAAAAATGTTAACGTCATAACATGTGAATTATCTATTTCAAGTAAAAATGACTAAGAAATAAAATTTAAAATTTTATATGGAATAAAAAAATATGACTTAACTCAAATGTATTTTTAATATATAACTATGAAAATGGATTCTAAGTGAACCTTAAGAGTTACTTGATATAGTAGTTAATATATGTTTTTATAGGTGAATGTTAAAAAGTGGATACGTGTTTAAAATTCATTTGGAATTATAATGAAGATGACAATACTCTTTGGAATAATCCTCTTGATCGATATGACTAAAATAATGACTTGATCAAAGTTATGTAAACTAGCTAGATATCTAATATCTCCTCAAGCTATAACGCATTTATTATATTTCGAGCTTGAAAAATATCAAAAAATAAAATACCAAAAACTATATTTGTCGCGGCCTAAAATTTCGAGTTTTCCTCGAATTCAATGGAGTCACCACCAAAATTTATTTTAAAATAGGGAAAATATTGGAAAACCCTTAAAAATGTAAAAAGTAAAAAAAAATGGTCTTTGATACCAGATTTTGAGTTCGGGAGTCGATTATGCATAGGGAACGTATTAGCACCCTACGACATCCGCTAAAAAACGGTTACCTATAATTAATTGTGCAAAATTATATCAACTTAACTATATTTGTTTCTCTTTATTATTAAATATGGATATAAATTTATTTTTTATAAATATAATTTTCTTGAAATAAAAGCATGTTAAAAACAGTAAAAAAAAAAGTTTTTATTATTGTGTTTGACAAGAGTGTGATCTTGCTCCTACGTATCTCTCGGTGCTATGGAGAAATCAAAGCTACGTAGTTATTGGTAGAAAATGCGGATGTGTTGATTGCTTTTAAATGAATTGTATTTTAATTTTGACAAACATAAAAAAATAAACTTGTTTGATTTGAATAATTATCTTAAAATATGAATTTTAAGACGATCGAATTGTACAACTCGTGTCTCAAAATTCAAGGAGTAAAAAAGATGTCACATATAATTTAATCCTCTTAAGAATATTTTTAATTTTTATTTTTAAATTAAATTTCAAAACTAACAAAATTATTTAATTTGTATTATGTAACTCCAGGATTAAAATATAAATGATTTTTATGATTAACTTGTTTATGATTTTTATTTTATTAATTTATTTTGTGAATATGAGATTTAGAACCATCAAACTGTCACAATTTGTGTTCTAATAACTCAAAGATTAAAAAGATGTCACATCTAATTAACCTTACAATATTTGATTATAATTTTATCTTTATTTTCTTCTTTTTTTAAAAAAATAAAAAATAAAATAAAAAATAAAATAAAAAATATAAATTTAGATGATTCTACAAAATGAAATTAATAATAAACATAAAAATAAAATAGGAGCAAAAGAGATATATAAACTTGTAATTTAATCTGTTAAATAAATGAAAAACACAATTTAATAATGGGACAAAAAAAATTGTTTACAAGTACAAGCTTCTTTCTAAATATTTTTTAAATAAATAAATAGAAAAAAAAAATCATTTTTAATATCAAATAGCACAAATCAAAAGAGAAAAAATAAAATAAAATCAGTTAACACTAATCACTAATAAAATAAATCATGTTTATTGTTATTTAATTACATCTATAATTATTTATATTAAATCAATTTAATTATATTAAATAACCATTATTATTAAATTAAATAATTATTATTTAAGTTAAATGAAATAAAGTATTAATTCGACATGACATGCACACATACTGTTCATTGTTGGCTAACGTGATATCACAGGGAAAAGAAGCAGGAATGGCAGGCGGTCACTTTTATTGCAAAAACCAACACATTGATAATAGGTAGAGATAGCAAGGCTGGCACTAGTAGTAAGAATATAAAGCAATATCTTTACATAATAATAATAATAAAATAAAACCAAAAGAAATTATAGTCTTATAAGCCAAACCAAACCAGGGAAGCAATAAAACTAGGATTTCAGCCAAACCATCCAACGTTAAATAAATTAAAGTTTTCAATCTTCCAACAAATCAAACTCTACTTCCAAATTTAGTCATTAACATAGTGGAGTTTATATCTTTTCATAATATGAAGTTTGAAAAAGCAAAACAAACTTAAAGAGAGTAAAAGGAAATACCTACCTTTCTAGATATCTGCCACGGTGAAGATGGAGGTGATGTTGTAGTGTGCGGCTGAACTTTCCGATGCGGGTGAAGATGGTGTGCGATTGTCTCTTTGATCGGTGTTGTTAAAATGGGTTTGAATATCCTTTAGCTATGGATATGGGTTTGATGGATATGAGTTTGCTGAATGGGTTCGATAGATCTGAGTTTGTTATAGGTAAGATCTGTTTCTCTAAGAACAACTCTATCTTCTACCTCTCTCTCGTTTTCTGTTTTTTTAGAAAATTCCTCCTTTTTTTCTTGATTTATTTCAAAAGCAAAGAAGATAAACCTTCTATTTCGAAATCTCACCTCCTCTCTATTTCAAAATTTAGAACTTGTGTTTAGTGTTTTTTCCTCTTCCTTCTTCTTGATTTTTTGTCTCTACTTATAGGTAAAACAGTGCATACTTATATTTTTTAGATAAATTTTATGATCAATAGATGAAATCAGGTTCTGGATTTTATATGTGTTTGTTGCAAGATTTATATTTTGAGTATAGAAGTTATGAAAGAATGTTATACAAGTAATGCCTTTATTAATATGTCTGATATAAGATGAATCAAATAACTGGTTTCTAATATGTTTGTACTTAGTATGTTGTTAATGGACATAATATAAAGCAAGGTTTGTAACAGGATGTTGAGAATGTAAATAATATAAAAGAGGGTTTGCAATTGTTCTTGCACAAAGTCAAGCAGTTAAAAGGATGTACAATGGAAGATGAAGGGGAAATTCTGTTGAGTGTTGGCAGGACAATGTATGGAATGGATTGATGTGTTGGCATGCCAAATCAGAAACATTTTGGATTGTTTTTAAATTGTTTTTTATTGTAATTCAAATTTTTTCTTATTTTATATAAAATAATGATGTTTAGATTTTTTATAATAATTATAAAATATATTATTATTATTATTATTAAAAATTATTTGGACAAAAATTAGGTACTACAATATTGAAGAAAAATAATTTAAAACATAAAAAATTATTAGATAAAATGAATTTGAAATCATGAAAATTTATTAATTAAAAGACTTTTAAACGCCAAAAATTTAACAAAAGAATATAAATTTTGTGCTTGATATCATAAATATAAACTAATATAGTCAATTAGTTTTTTTTTTAAAAGAAGAATATAACGAACTTTTTTGAGAAAATTATTCTTTATTTGTGAAAAAAAAAATCTAATGTAGTCTTTTTTTTCCTTACCAAAATATGTGACCTTGATTTTTTTTTTCTATTACAGATCCTTCATCCAAGATATATATTGTTTTTAACTAGTTGACTACAATTTCTGGTCATAAATTATTGTTGACGGATATTTCTTTGTAATCTTCATGTGTACTATACTTCTTCAAGATCTTCATGGGCTTCTCGAATCCAACATCAAGTCGACTTGCGTATACTTTTTTTTCTTTCTGTTGAACTTCATATTTTCCAAAATTATTAATCAATGACCATTTGTCTGTATTGTTATAAACGATAAAGATTTGTGTTTGATCAATGAATTTTTTGTTGTGCCTCCATTGATGCTTCAAATTTCTCTACTTTGGGACTAAAAACGTAATTGCAAGAAAAACATGAATGCCTCGGAAATGAAAATCAACCAAAAAAATCAAAGAAAATTTAGAGTTTGGATAGAAATCTTCAAGTTTCAAAGACAAAAATAGAAGAATATAAATAATTAATTGAATCTTTGATATAATTTTCACAAAAGGTACATAGAATTATAAAGCCAATTAGATAAATAATTAACTAATATAATATAAAATAACTAACAAATGCAATTGAGTAACCAACCAACAACTAAGGCTAAATAGAATACTTTATACCACTTATAGGTGATTTAAAAAAATATGACGACTAAAATCAAAAATAAAAATTGAAACTTAATTAAAAATTAAAACTCAAAACTAAACTTGGTTTTGATTTTTGAAAATTTTAAACCATAAAACAAAAAATTACCCCAAACACGCGTTAGTTAGTTAACAACTTAAATAATACTAAGTCTAACAATGTAAATTATTTAAATATTTAATACATCAATTAATATCACCATCTCAAATATAAAAATGAAAAATAATTATTAATTTAGATTAATTAATTTATAAAAAATATTATTAATTATCATTAAAGGTTGGAATAATCTTTTAAATACGACTCTGGCTGGATCACCTATACAGATTATCCAACTTAAAATGTGTCATTAATGAACAAACTACATTATTATTACAAATAAATTAGTTCTTGTTACACCAATAAGTTCTTTTAAAGTATGTCCGTTTATGAAATCGACCGTGTGAATTATAGAGCCCTCGACCCATATAATAACCTATATATCTAATATTATAATCTACTATATATAGATATGTATTTAGCCCACTTCGCATAAATGTGTATCTTAAACTAACTGAATTAGTTCACCACTAATAATAACTAGTTGTCATAGGTTGGTTTGAGTATGTATTATGTTGGTTTACAGTTAAATACACTTATATATCTGTAAAATAAAAAATGAATTAATTTTAAAAAAAAAATCTGTATTATAGAAATTTGGTATTTAAAAAAAATTATTATTGTTGATAATTTTATATTATAATTTGTAAGTTGTAAGAACCAAATAAATAAAAAACCACAAATTGATAAAATTGATAAAATAACGAACGGGTCACATGGTATTACGTGATCACAGTAATTAGATGAAAATCAATGAATGTCTACTTAAACTAATTTAAAAAATCCAAACTTATTTATAACCATAACAAAACCATATGTTTTTAATTAAAAGTTAAATCAATGGGAGCCACACAATCCAATCCAAAACAAATAACAAACCGTACACAAAAACAAACAAAGTCAAATTAAGATTAAACACATTAACAAATTAGTGCACATGTGTAAATACACATTATACTCTCTATTAATAAAAAGAAATGTTATTCAAACATAAATTGGGACACAAACGTTGCATATTTATACAGTTTTTGAATTTTAAATTGTTTTTATCTCTATTATGATGTTTGTTGTCTCATCTCGAAATTGATGTTTAACTCAATAATCAATAATATATCACGTCAAAATATAATGTTAAAAATCATGTGTTTAAATAACACAACTGAAAACACAACCGATAAATGATAAATAAAAAAAGAGGTAAATCAAATTATTGATTAGACCTCCTCTAATGCTATATAATCCCAACGACACATTTTTAAACTACAATTATATAAAAAATAATTATATAATGATATTTTTGTACATCCACAATTTTTCTACGTTCATTCAATATATTATTTTCTCTTTACTATTCACTTTTTGCACATGACCTCACTAGATGAATATGTCATCTCATTTTGTATGTGTAAGTATATATCATTAAGTTTTTATTGATAATTAAATAAATAACATTTTTACAACCATAAAAAATACAAAATTGCTTCTTTTTAAAAAGAAAAACTAATAAATAATCTCTTGTATATACTAATTACTTCATATATATATGAATATTTGATGAATATAGATCTAGTCTAAAAGTGAACTTTTTATTTTAAATAAATTTTCATGAAATAGATATATCTTTCTCATTTATTATTATTATTCTAAAATTTTATTAAAAATGGTAAGAGTTCCTCTTAAGACTCTTTTTGAGAGGTCTATATTAAAGAAACCTTATATGAGAATATCAAACTGACAAGAAATTTAAGAGAGTTATATCAAATTAACAAAAATTAGCCACAAAATTAAATAAATTTGCAAGTGAAACTCACAAACTAACATCAACTTCTTTTGCAAACTTGTTTGTATAATTAAGTTTTATTGTTCTTCAACCAAATTTAAATGAGGAAAGATAGAAGCTACAGTGTATAAGCCCATGCAGTAAAAGCTAAAAAAGGAAACTCTTCTAAGCAACGTGAATGATATACTTTATCTGACAAGCCAGACAAGTAAAGTGTAGGACCTTATAAGACATTAACAGTTGGGAGGTATACTCTCACTTTTTCAAACAAAACAGTTGTAAACATTTATGTATCCAACGCGTTTTTGCATGGTTAAGAAGATCTTACTAATTTAAAGCGTTTTAATTACCTTTTATAGTAATTTCAAACTTCTTAAGCAATTTTTTATTTATTAAACCTTGCCTTTGCATTGCTATATAAACCCTACCATCACTTCCTTTGCTCCACACCAAATATCATAAGAGTATTTTTTTATAAAAAAAATATTTTATCTAGGTAGCACAAGATGACTTCAAGTTCAAGATTTATTCTTCTTGTGCTTCTTGGTGCATTTGTTTGTAGTAGCATTGATGCAAGGAAGATTGGGAGTGAAAATGGTTTAACGGATGAGAAGAATTTCTTTCATCGGCCAGGGTTTGGTGGAGGAGCGGGAGGAGGTGGTGGATTTGGTGGTGGTGGTGGAGGAGGGTTAGGTAGTGGTTTGGGAGGTGGATTTGGTTCAGGTGGTGGAGCTGGAGCTGGAGCTGGAACTGGAGGTGGTTTTGGTGGTGGTGGCGGCGGTGGATTTGGTGGAGGAGGTGGTGTTGGTGGAGGATCAGGGTTTGGAGGAGGATCTGGATTCGGAAGTGGTGTCGGTACGGGTGGTGGACTTGGAGGAGGCAGTGGAGGAGGATTTGGAGGTGGTGGTGGTGGTGGACTTGGAAGTGGTGCCGGAGCTGGTGGAGGATTTGGTGGTGGTGCAGGAGGTGGAGTTGGAGGTGGTGGATTTCCATGAAGAAAATTATAATGCTTGCTATTGTGCATGCTTTTGGTATTAATAACATGTGACGTTATGTGTTTACGTAGAATTTCACTTGTAATTTGCTTCAAGCATATTATTTCTTGTGATTGTGTTTTTTTAATTACTCTCGTTAAAATGGAAATAATTCCTAAGTTGAATATTTATTATATTATTGTTTTTTTAATATTTTATAGTTCAAATCTTCTTTTTGTTTCTATATTGCAACCTTCCTAGCTAAATATACTATTGGACAACGACCTAAGACGCAATATATTAAGCGAAATTTAAAATAAACGCTTGATTTTTTAAATGTTGTTATAGTGTCAAATAAAATAAATGTTGAATGAAGTTTGATTAATCGAATAATGTTTTTTATTTTTCTATCAAAACGATTATTTTTTATGAAACAACGATTTTTCAATTTGTTGATAAATTTATATAATATGATGACACTGAGAAAACAATTTAGTCTACTAAAGTAAAACAGCTTATATTAAAAAAATTAACAGTTGTGAGGCGACTAGAAGAGACAATATCATTTTTTTTTTTAAAACTAAACAGATTATATAAAATAAATGTTGTATATTGAGTGGAATTATGGATATGTTTAGTTTAAACAAAAGTGATTTAATAGAAAATCAGAAATTATTTTCTATTTGTTTGTTGTAGTAAAAATGTCAATCGGTTATGAAAATGATTTTATCAACAAGTTATTGAAAATAACTTCTCAAAAAATATTTTTAAAATTTTTCATTTTGTTAAAAAGTTGTAATAAATGTAAATTTTTTAAAGTGATTATTTTTCGAAAAAAACTTTAACAGTTGTGGTTTTATTCTATCAAGAAAAGGTCAAGTTGTTTTTATCATTTTTATAGCTTGTTCTATAGCCAAAAATGTTTTAAAGTTTAAGATTATTAAATAGTTTTTCAAAGTCAACTCCCACACAGTTAGAATGTTGATCTTAAATTAATGGCTCCAACTTCTAACTTTTAACTCAGACTTTCTATGCTTGCATTAAAAAAAGAAAAAGAATACACTCAACACATTTCAACTATATTAATAATCCAAAGATATTACATACATTCTAATAAATTCAAAAATATAATAGTGCCTTCAATGTTTGTGCTGATAGTTGTAATAGGAATCACGTGACAGAATTATCAATTTAAATGTTTAGATTGTGTGAAAATTTCATCTTAGATCCATTCCAATTATATATCCATAAAGGCTAGAGAATATGCTTTTTTTTTTTTAAAAAAAAAAGTTATTGCACATTTAGTTTCACTTTTGGGAGAATTAAAATTGATTATAAAATTATAAAATTGCTTTTGATATATTTAAATATTATCCGATATAAATTGGTTTGACATGAAGATTAATTTATGTATTATAAGGGACTAAATATATACGAAAGACTAAATATATAAGGTCGAGATTCTGTATGTATTATAAGGGATTAAAATTATATTGAGCTATAATTATTATTCTCTATGTCAAAATTTACTATTATTCCTTAATTTGAAAATGCATTACGTAGAATTAAATTTTTTGTATCCTCCATCTAACAATAGTTCTAGTTCTAGAATCGTCCATCATGTCAAGTTGGCTTATTATAATTATGTTAAAAATAGATTTAATTATTATATATTATTAGTGTAAAAAATATGTGACTCATCAATCAATCATAATCATCAAATCTCTAAAAATATTTGATTTTTATTATCTTCTCAAAGTTGTGTATACATAATTAATTGTGATAGGTTGATAGTATAAAAAAAATTATATTATTAATACATAAAAATTCAATTTATTAAAAATTGTTTATTTTATTTTACATTATTAAATTTGTTAACATTTCTCAAATTTAAGTATATTTGTCTATACAATTTTTTTTACATAATTAAATATATTATTATGAAATATTTTTTCATGAATTAATTATAAGAAAAAATGATAGTTGAAAAATTGATATATTATTTTAAAATTTATTTTAAATATATCAACTTTTCAGCTATCATTTTGCTTATATTTCATGTTACATAGAGTAGAATGTAAATTAAATACGATATAATTAAATTCTCTAAAATATTATATTAAATATTAAAACAAAATATAATCTTATTAACTATTAACTTATTAGTTTATCTAATTATAAAGATAAATTAAATTATTATTTAAAAATAATAATATAAACAGATTTTTAAGTAAGTTAAAAGAAAAGGTTAAAATTCAAACCTAAAATTAAATTTATGTCAACATGTAAAATTATTATTATATTTTATTTTTTATCAGCCAAGATTTGGACTTTGCAAACTTAACTTGGTTTAGGCTATACATCCATCCCTAATTGTGGCCATAGACTGATTGAGCCGCAAATGTGAAAGCATTGATGTGAAACTATATAGATGCAAATTGCAAGATTGACTAGGCCGCAAATGTGAAAGAATTTAATTATGTTAAACCATATAGATGCAAATAATTTATTACTGTACTTCAACATTACCTAACAATCATAAATGTTAAGAATTAATTGATGAAATAGAATACGACTGTCTCATTAACTCAGCACCGAAAATATAGGATAGGTCCTAGTCGTTAAACTTATGTTATATTTGGTTGGTAAATTAATAGATAGTTTATAATTTATAGTTTGTTGCGAAATTAATTAAGTATTTGGTAAAATTATATGTTTAATTAATTTAAAAATGTAAAATGACATAAAATAATGTATTTAATTAAAAATAAATTTAATTAATATTAAAAATATTTTAAAAGTATTAATTTAGAAAAATTTGTTATACATTATCAAGATAATAAATTTTATGATTTTAAATATAATTCTGATAAAAGTCAAATCTATCTAATAATTTAATGGACTACCAGTATAAAAAAATTTACATTGATATTGTATATAAATTTAATTTAATTTAAAATATGTCGATTTAATATATTTTTTTAATTATCTATTAATTTATTAAAATTGAAATAAATGAATAAATTATTTTAAAATTTAAATTATTTAAAATTATAATAAATAAATTATTTATTAATCAGATGTATTATTTATTTAGTTAGTTAGTTAATTTTTAATTTTAATAAATAAATCATTTTAAAATATTTACTTTAAATTATTATTGATTAAAATTATTTAAAAATTATAAAAAATAAAAAAGATTTTTAGTTACAATATAAAATTGAAAAAAAATTATAAGCTATAAGTTCATATAAATGATTGTTAAAAAAACAAATTAATCATGGATCTCTTTTGTGATTGGGTAGTGAGAAAAATAAATTGCTAGAAGAGAGCAAGACAGGTGAGAAATGCGCAATAATTGAGAAAAATGAATGCAAATTCTGTCATCTATATTCATCCCATTTTTCAGCACCAAGATAAAAGTGGAAAAAAAAGGTTTTGAAACTATTTTCTTTGCAAACATGGGAGAAATGATTTTTTATGGATCAGACCTTTTAAATCTCTCTCACAAGGATATATAGTTTAAACTCCTTTCATTTACTTAGAATCAAGATTTTATGCTAATATAAACTTATATTTTATCATATCTATAAATCGCAAAATTAAAGATATAAAGATTCATCTCATAAGAAAATAAATTTCAGAGTTTGATAAAGCGAAAAAATTAGTTTTCACATTGATAAAAGATCAATTGAACAATGAGACACTTTGTTTTCTAACTAACTTTTAACCTCCTAACTGACTTACTCTAACCAACAATGTAAATGCTATCGCAAATTATATTTATTCAGTCATTCCAATGAACATGTTGGGCTAAGTCCTTTCTTAACTATTGTCGGCTATAGTACTTGGTATGAATTATTTCACATTTTATGATATCGAACTCTATGGACTTTATAAATGACATTAAGATGGTCCCTATAAAACATTACCCCCTGTAATCCTATTCATAAAATATTAAATATTAAAACACAGATTAAAGCACGTTCTTCACTTTTTAATATAAAAGAATTCCACTTGCATAGAGAGATTGATTTCTTTGTAAAATATAACTCACAATAAATTAAGAGATATAAAAGAAATTTCAAAACTAAATACACTTTGACGTGGAGTGAGGCTTAGTTTTGTAGCTTCTAAGTTTTCGAGGCGATAATGTGTTTCGACGAGATAATTGATTTGAAAACTTATTTCCAAACACGCGCTTAAAAAGTATACTGTATAAGACCAAAGTAATTAACAAATTGATTCTTATAAATACAACCGGAAGCAATACTATGTTTCAATTCTGTGATTTCAGATGATAAAGAAGCAGGCACATCAGTAAATTACGAGTTAAATAATATCTTATAAAACCAAAATCAGACATACTCATGAAAAACATCAAAATCTGTACCATAGAGTACTACAACACATCAAAATCTGTACCATAGAGTACTACAAATGGTCAAAGATAGAAGTGAACTAAAATCTGTCACATTTTGAAAAGAAAAAAAAATGTAAAGATCAAAATCTGTCACATTTTGAAAAGAAAAAAAAAAGTTTGAGAGTTTAAAGGGCCTATATAGTTTGCTTTTATATAGTGCATCTTGAACTAAAATGTAAAGATCACATTCGGACTTCTATGTCTTCCTTCGACAAATGTCCTTTCACGGACTGAATAGGCACCTGCAGTTTGTGAAAGTTCAAAATCTCTGCCTGAATAATCTTTAAATCTATCAAAATAATGTCTTATCTGAATGAGAAAAAGTAAATCTTAGCGATAATGACTGTATATGGATGGTCAATATTGAAAGTTATCTAACGGTTATATATACGGATGGTCAAGATTTAAAGTTATTTAACAATCCATGACTATTTTTTAAAGCCATATGAATTTGTTTTAATCTTACTGAATGATTAAGATCTAATAGTCAAAATATACTCCTCTCACTCAGATAAAATAAAAAAATAAAAATAAAACCCTTGCTTTTGCATGTGTAAGTAAAAACTCACCAAAAAAAAGGTTTATATACTTTTATAGGAATTAAACAAAGAATGTTCTAGAAAAAAAGGCTATATCATAATAGTGTTTTTTCCCTTAAAGCTTGTCGAAACACACTAGTAATGAGAACGAATATATCAATGGAATGATTGAACACTAAGGGTCTGTTCAGTTGAAGGAATCGAAGAGAAAGCAAGGTTTGGCACTTTTGTTGTTTTCTTCAATATTTTGGAGGGAAAGGAGGGAGCAAAATCCCTCCGGGGCAATTTTAGCTCCTCTCAAAATGTAGAGGGAATTGAGGAGACAACATTTGTTTAAAATTTGGACATAAATGTCATTTTATTTAATGTGACATTAAATATTAGAATGGTGAAGAAAATACACTTTCCCTAAATTAAAATTCCTCCCCTCCACTCAGTTGAACTAAAAAAAGTAACAAATGTTGAAGGATGATTGTAATATACCCGAACTATGACAACAACCATTCCCCTAGACATTAAGAAATTAATAAAATAGAAGTAATACCTCCTTCCTGTGAAAAATACCGGCAGCAAGTGCAGCGGATGCATTGGTTTTAGTAAACACCTCAGAAAAGTGCTCAGGAACGCCAGCACCGCTACTTGCAATGACAGGGATATTTACAGCATCTGAGATCAACTTTATTAAATCTACATCAAATCCTTTTCCTTGACCTGACATATTGATAACAATTGAGATAAACATATTATATTAGAAAGAAGAAAAGCAGGATTTCTTTAAATATATAATAATAAAATGGCCCCAAAAACCGTCCTTTTTAAGATAGAAAAATAGCATTCATTACAGAAAGGAGGGTGAGTGTACAAATTCGTACATGGAGAACAAGAGGTTCCCCAAAATGAATGGAGGATATATAATAAAGAATGAGAAGAAAAAAAACTCATAATAAAGAATGAGAAAAAAAAAACTCATAAGTGCGTCAAGAAAGGGTTGGAAGTCAAAACAGCTATGGATCAATCAAGAAGAGAGAAGAAAAGTGCCAGACGAGGTTGTATAGAAAAGATGAAGAATCACGGGGCCAAAACCTGCCGACGAGAGACCAAGGACGAGGAGTATGATACAAACAGATACCAAAGAGGAGCCGTCACACAGAGCATGAATCAAGAACACGAGAGTGAGAGCAAGCTCCAATGGATCTGAGACTATAGGGCACAGTAAATTGGTGGACAGTTCTTTTCCAATGCCAGCAAACTACAACAGTATCAGATGAAGACTGAGGAAGAACACGCTAGAAACGGATTACATGAGGGTGGAGAGCAAAAACCACAAGAGTTGCAAATAAATTAAGGGTTATCTCATTAGGCTCTAGATACTATGTTTGAGAAGGAAAAACGAGAAAAGAGACAACTGATGGAATCTGCGTTTGAATTACATACTAGAGAATATTATGCACACAGTCATAAATATAAGGATTAATAGTTAAAGAATCAACTCCCATACTTAACCCCTATTTAAATATTTTTAATAACCCCCTTATCAAGTTAGAGGTCAATATATTATAGATAAGAAACCAGGTAAATGGTTGTTTAAATTTTCAAAAATTCCTTGATGATGATGTTATTGGAAACAATTAAGCATATGCAAATACTAAAATTTGACAGCAAATCATTCATTTTAAAACAGGTTAAATTTGAATTTAACTTTTTAAATTATAATTTTTTAAAAAATAAAAAAAATAAAAAAAAGCATTCTTAATAAAGAATAAAAATACAGTAAAATCTAGGTAAAGAGAGAGTGGGATTGACCATCACAATCGATGCAGTTAAGTAGTATTTCTCCAGCACCAAGCTCTTCAACAGCTTTTGCTAGTTCATAAGCACCAATTGGCCGGCCTTCTCGCCCCCCATTAACCTTACAATAGACAAGAGAAGTATTGAGATAAGAATTTCAGGAAGCAAATAGTCAAATGATTTAGAGATTTTTCAATTAATACCTTCAATTGTTATACTATTTCAACATTATTTAATCATGATAAATCTAAATATTTTTTACATCATCATATCAGGTCATCCTGAAGTCTTTATTCTCTAGAAAATATATATCACATGAAAGTTACCGCTTCTGAGTTTAGCTAGATTGATTATCCCTTGTTGTGTACAGTCAAGTTTTGTATAACAGGAATAACCAATTAACAACTGTCTCTCTAGCAATGTCTATTTTTAATGTTGCAACGTTTAAATGATAGAAAAGCAAGATTAAGAAATCTAGCTTAGTGGACATGTTCAAAAAAATTGTGAAGAAAGATAACAAACTTACCGTACACTGATACCAAGCATATTCTTCTCCATTTGGACCTGAAACCGACATAAAATGGTTTTGAATATTTAATTAAATTTACATGAAATATCATCTTCTCATTTTTTTCATCTCAAACTGCTCACAGAAATAGTTTGTTGAAATGAAATTATAAATAGAAACTAATTCCCCTGCTGCATCCTTAAGCACAATTTCTTCCCCCGCAAAGTTATTACATTGATATTAAATACTGCATACAGCTCAATTTGTTGAAAAGCAATTTCACAGCAGTTGTGGAAACTCAACTTAATCAGAGACATACAAAAATTACAATAATTAAAGTCAGGAAGAAAAGAAAGAACATAACCTGGACTTGAAACCCTTATAGTCTGGAATTGCACATCATTTGGGTTGTTTACATAAACCCTACGGGGATCAATACTAACAACCACTGCCTGCAAATTGAAAATCAATTGGTGTATAGACAATTGAATCCAAACATCAAGTAACACAGCACAAACACACACACAACCTAATGGTCCATGTATTGAAGAATAATGCCACAGAGCTGAACAAAACACTTCAGGAAATAAGTTTTTTTAAATATCTACAAAATAAAGGATTAACAAAATTTAAAAAAAAAATAAATTGTCCTACTACCCTCTGGAAGAATCTGAAAAAAAGAAACATACATCAAATACAAAATTTTGCTTTTACCTCCTCATTATCATTTATATGCAAAAGAAATATTTCCTTTTGAAAACCCCATTTTGCCCTTGTAAATATATACTGATGCCTGTTAGCAACTTAGCTTACCTGATTCCCATAAACTCTTGATATCTGCTCTAAGCTGGTCTTTCCCGTCTTAACCTAAAATATGACAGCCATCGCAACATCAGAAAAAACAGGTATTTTAAAGGATATCAATGGAAACAAGCAATACATTGAATTCCATACTCCAGTTCTTATATATTCTTCAGCGGCATAAACTGCATCACTTCCAATGGATATCTTATCAGCCCCAGACCTAAAATACTCTGCAGCTACTTCCAAACTAGAATAGTGCCTAGAACATAGGTATTTGAATGAAACAAGTATAAAAGATCTGAGCAAACACACAACGATAGAATAATAAAAGTGGACAATTTTTAATGAAAAAAAATGTAGCCAAAAAGGCAAGACCACAATTACCAATAGCATAAAGGTTAGTAATAATAATACCTTCCTGTTGAATCTGTAAAATCTCTAATTCCACCCCCAACTGTTAAGGGTACAAAAACATTTTCTGATGTGTATCGCAATACCTACGGAGAACCATTTAGTTAGGATTAAACCTCAACAGATATTGGATAATATGCAATCATCATTCAACACTATCTAATAAAAACTACTATTTGGCCACATTTCACAAACCTGCAACATCGGTAAATCACCTAGAGGGAAGTCGCGAAATCCAGTGATGTTTAGAAAGCTGACCTGCATCCAAAGATGAACGTTAGTTGGAAAGAACGTTCTTAGTAATATAAGTGAAAACAACCAAATTACCAATGGCATACCTCGTCAGCTCCATCTTTATAGTACTGTTCAGCAAGTTCAACTGGCTTGCCAAGATTCCTAACCTGACAATTAAAACAGTATAATTCATTAGATGATAAACATACAATTTCCGCTTCAATAATAAGAACTCATGTCGCAACTGATAGAAAACTATTTAATTATCCATACCAAAAAATAGTTTGCATTTATATTTTGGCATGTACTATATAAGAAAACAAAAAACAAACAAAAAATCGTTAATTTTATTGAAAAGTGAGTATTATCTCTGTTACCTCATTCTCTTTAGTATTTTCTCTTACATCATACTGGTCTCCTTTGGTTACAACAAGGTCTCCCTTATCATTTGCTCTCACATCAAGACAAGCAATCACCTTCATAAATAACGCTATGTTAGCAAATAAAAATAATGAAAACATCAACGATGCTGAGCATACACATAATAAACTAATTTAAATTAGAAAGGGGTTTCCATCAGTATTACCCGTTTCGCGAGTTTTGAAGCTTTGCCTTCACCAAGCTTCTGTCTTCAAGTGAATATCACAAATGGTTAGTTACTATAAGTCAAAATGATCATAATAATAGTGATACATAAGATGTTCATAGAAAGGTATGAAAGGCCACCTTTTCCACTTTTGATTTCGGATACAAGAATCTTCTCAAAACAGAGAGACCCACATCTGAAAATTTCATTTCAGAAATCAGAAAAAGAATAAACCAGCCAAGAAAAGAAGAAATATTTTTTTTCTTTAGCCCTATATCAAAATAAATATATCTTAAAAGAACTTTTGCATTCCTCCCAAAAAAAGGATGTAGAATTTGCAACAATGTCGTGTTGCCAATTGTTGATCTAGGGAAATAGTAGTTTGTTCAAATTTCCGCTACGCAACAGTGCTATAGCCACTATTTGATAACATTTTGTACTAAATAGAATATCGCAAAACAATAGCAATTTGTTAAAATCTTGCTACACTATAGCCTATTTAACAAGACAGCAGCAAAGTATATTTCATCATTCTACCAAGAGCCAATACAGATTGGAAACTAAAATCTTATGGATAACATTAAAAAAAATCATTTTTAACTGAATTAGGATTTTCTGTTTTTCCCATCTTCATTTCACTTTTTTTCCAAGTTAAGTGGAATCTCAGATTATCCTTCAATTTAAAGGGAGCAACAATTATCCAAAAATATATGCAAGTGTATGAATTAAATTTCAAATGATGTAATTTTGATTATATAAATTTATTCCTTACATGAGCAGAGTCCAATTACAAGCTAATGAAGTGTAGAAATTTCAATGAATATTGTGGCCTCCATGATTTAGCGCTATGTATATCTTAACAAGAAAAAAAAAACCAGAAAAATGCCAAAACAAAAAAAAACTTAAAGCAATATTGGTATGGAAGATAAAACTTGCCTCCACTCTTTTCTGGATGGAACTGAACTGCATGCACATTTCCTCTTCTAATAGATGCTATAAACTCATCACCATACTTACAGGTGGAGGATACCCACTCTTTATTATCATCTGACTAAGAAATGAAACAAAAATCGAAATTACTTTAACAACAATTCATAAATCTTAAAAAACAAAGAATATAATGTGACAGCCAACGTAACATGAAGATTTTTCGAGAAAAGTGGAAACATACAGGCATCGCACGGTAAGAGTGCACAAAATAGACATGGCGGTTTCCAACATCATCCAAAATTTCTGAGTCCTTTGCAACTTGTAAAGCATTCCATCCAATATGTGGTACTCTAAAACCATTTGATGAATCAAATCGCCCAACGGTTCCAGGTATTAAGCCGAGACCTTTTACTGATTCACAAGCATATTTGTCCATTCAATACTTCATTTAAAAGTGTGAATAAAAACTAAAAAGGTAACTTTGCTCTTGCAGTGCCCAGGAAATCAAGCTTTCTGTTAAATTAGAAAACACAGTCTCCCTCATTCGCTTCGCATATTTGAGAAGCATACCCAAAATTGCTTAGATTATAGATTTTAATAAATCACTCAGTAGTCTCTCAATAGATTCCGTATTACCCAGTTACCCCAGCTAAGAAATTGAAATTCATGAGCAAACAAACATATCTACGGATGACATATATTGTAAAGGCAAGTTCATAACCAACCAAATATGTGGGTGCACATACTAAGTAAGCATTTCAAAAATGTACTAATAAAAAACTTTTTAGAAGTAACTCAGATTAAACATTAATGAAATATCAAATATGACAAATACAAATATATCGCCAAACCAAACATGTATTTAAAGAAAAATGAATTTCCAACAACAACCAACAAATATTAATAATCCAATAAATGGAGTCAGCTACAAGGACTAATCAACCATATTGGACTCTATCAAAAAATTAATATTTTAAAATCAAAGCGGGGCCTTTTTCACTGATTTCTGCTTCCCTAAAGTTTGCTTTGGTTTTACTCTACCTGCTTCAATCAAACTATCTTCCATTTAATCCATTTTGCTCACTTTAAAAAAGATAAATCATCTTAAGCAAGTCTCTGTTTGATTTTCCCCTATGGATTTTTATATCACCTGGTCAAATCACCTTAACCGAGTTTCCATCATCTTCTCATCAATTGGTGATGCAACTCCAAACGATAAATTTGTTGATAACCTTATATTTTCCATATACATCCCCTCATTCACTTCAGTACTCATATATGAGTATCTTTTTGTTGCTCTTGCTATCACTTTGTTTGCCAATATTCACTGTTGGACACAAAACTTGCATTCCGTATACTTTTGTTTTGTCTTACTCCTAGTTAGCACCCCCCTCCCATAAGAAAACCCTATGGCTCAAAAGTTTCTCCACACATCTAAAGCTTAAATTTACTCGTCTTGTCTCATAAACAAGGATATATCAGAGATAAATTGAAGCACTAGCTCTACAAGGGTCAACTGAAAGAAAATCTTATGTTACATGACACACCTTAAATAAAATACAGGGAAAAAGATTGTCCTCTCATTAGAACTGGCCTAATTGAAAAATCTTTCAAAATTCAAATATGAGATGAAAAGCAAATAGTAGTTACATTTTCATATAAATATTTTTTATTGAAACGTATATTATATATTATGTGTAGATCAAAAGCATTGTTTTATTTCACATCAACTTGGTAACCATTCATGCCATAATACTAAAATGTTCAGAGAAGAATTAAAGGATTATCAAATATATAAAAAAAATAACAAAGGAGAACGTTATTACTGACTTATTCCATTCTCCTCACTGGATTCAAAAAGCAATTGAAGTCCAAGACAAATGCCTAAAAAAGGGCGATCCTTTTCAATATATGAACATAGTGCTTCACCCATTCTGCAAAAATTATGACATTGCTTCAAAATTGATACTAAAATGAATAACAAACAAAAGGCCTAAAATTAAGAGTATAAAATCTCAAAGATCAAAACTAAATGGATTGAGGAGGGAAAAAACAGAAAAACAAAAATTACCCAGTTTTACTTAACACCTCCATAGCAGGTGCAAATGCTCCAACACCCGGAAAAATCAAACGGCTTGCATTCAAAATGTCTTCTGGGGTTTGCACCTACCAATAACAAAGTTGATTGACATTAAAAAAACAGCATAAAAAGCAACCCCGTTAAGAAATGAAGTAAAAAGCTTACATCTTTGATTTCAAATCCAAGGAATTTGATAGCATTCCTCACACTCCGAACATTGCCAGCACCATAATCAAGTAAAGTCACAACTAGAAAAACAAGTTTAAAAAAAAAAACATAAGAGAAAATGAGAAGGTATATTAAACAAAACCAAAACCCTAGAAAAAAAAAACTATTTAATTTGAAAAGGGTATTGATAGATAGAAAGAGAGGACAAACCAGAATCTTTAGAAGAGGAAGCACGAATGGAGAAATTGGTTGGGTTTTTGACTTTGGCAGAATGAGAGAATGTAGTGAAGGAGAGTGGTGTTTTAGGACGGAGGAGAAGAGAAGAAGGGGAAGTAAATGGTGGCGCCTCCATAGCTTCGGTCTCAGGACTGCGATTTTGAGTTTGATTGTGTAATAAACTTATAAGTAATGTATACAAAGTCAGTGTCTCTTTACGGCGTTATTGGGTTTTTGACATTGGTCTGCAAGCAGAGAAAGTCAATTACAACTGTACCATTATTTTATTTTTATTATTAAATAAATTTTTTTCTATAAATATATCATCCTTTTTCTTTATCCTCTCTAAATTTTTTCTTTAAATTATATAATTTTTTAAATATTTTCCTTCAACAAATTAGTCCTTACTATTAAACAATTCATTTATATTATTTAAATTTTTTTTAAAATTTTTGTTAACATTTGTTAAAGTAGGGTTTTTTAAAAAAATAACTTAAATACAGATTTTTAAGTGTTAAAAGTTTAAAAATTTATATTGTAATCAATAACTTGTTAAAAATTCTAATTGTTGATAAAATTAGTGTGTGCCCAAAATTGCTACCTAAATTGGTTAAAATAATTTTCAAGAGCATTGTTAAAAACTTTGTTCTATGTGTGATTTTTATTTGTATTGATAATTGATTTTTCATTTTGTTTTTAGACATAAGGTGAAAAATAAAAGTCTAATGTGGTACAAATTTTTTATTGATGTTCATTATAATCATTGTATTGTTGTAGTTGTCGGTGTTAATATTTGTTGTTACTAAGTTTGATTTTGTTCTTACTCAAGGTGTTATTTCTCGTGTATTGGTTGTTGATTGATCTTTATTAATTACATAATTGATGTCACTCTTTAATTAGAGAATTAATATATTGAATTATTGTTATTAAAGTATAGTGTTTTGTAATAAATCTTATAGTTTCTAACAATAACTCCAATAAGTATAATTTTTTCGTTTTGCAAAAAAAAAAATTAAAAACCGTTTTATTCGTTGCATTCAAATGAATCTATTCACCCTCATCTAGATTCGGGTAGCCATCGATCCTAACAAGTGTCATCACGAGCTTTTGTTGTTCTTGTTTAAATGATGTAAAAATCTCAAGAATTACTCCTAATACTCATAACCTTATAATGTTTATAATAAAGCCTCTATATTCAAAGGAGAAAACTATCTATTTGAATGATTGCATGAAAGTCTATATCATGTCTTATGATATAGAGGTTTGGAAAGTCGTTATTAGTGGACCTTTTGTCCCCGTCAATTGTAAGAGTGTGAGTTTTTATACTAGTTTATATCAAACTGTTACTACATCTAGTCATCCCCTTACAGATATTGTGTTTCATTATAATTGATGACTTAATCTACTATGATCCAATAACAAATAAGTATTATTTACTCCACATCTTCAGATTTCGAGCATTCTTCTTATGTCTCTCCATGCTATACCACTGAAACATTTCTAGACTATTCAACATTCTAACAAATTGCCGTTAAGGATTACAAGTATTCTTATACCTCTTCAAGTACCTATTATGAGTTAAAGAGTTGTTATCAATATCAGATTTGTGTAAATTAATTCAAGTATGTGTCTGAATTGACATACAATATTTTTAAGAATTATTACTCTTATTGAGAGGAAAATAAAATTCATTCTTATATCCATACAAATGTATTTAACAACTTGATTGATTTACATTCATAACAAAATTACGGGGATTTTTCCTTTAATTTTTCTTTTGATGTGTTCAAGACTTTTTTACAATCTTATTTGAACATTGTATTTTTCTTCTTTTTAATCTTTCCAAATGTTCAAATATCATATGATTAATATTGGATCATTTTTCTAAGATCTATGAAATCAATCATCTTTAAATAATCCTTTGATTGTGGATGATGAAGGTCAACAAATATATAGTAAACATATATGATTATTACTCTAATAGTAAACATATATTATATCTTCTAAACACAATAACAAACACAGATGATTGTTCTATTATTTTTATTACAATCAAAACATTGATCAATTATAATTCAAATAAATAATATTCCATCTCTTACTCTATAAGTGTTGTATAAGCATAATTCAAGTAAAACAAATTTGAGGTCGTTTGACTTTTTTTTTCCACTTATGTCCTTATTCAATTACATCTATGGCCAAAACGCCATTGATTCTTTGTCCTTCTTAGTCCTCTTTTCTTCTTCATCCATTGGAGATGGTGGTTTAAGGTCATTTTTGGAACTCAAATCACTATATAACTGGTTTTTCTCTCATTTTATTAAACAAGTGGTTATCACATTTTTAAAATTCTCTTCTCATTTTTTTTTTGTGATTCTGTCATTTGAGTGCGGCATTGCTTTGTTCGTCATTTTAGTTTGTCTGAAGTTCATATTTCACGTGTTTGTAAAAATATGCAAGAAAGACTTGTTTAGTTCATATTGTATTTTGAGTAAGAGATTTATGAAGGCTATCATCAAATTCAACATCATCTCGATCTTATATATGACGTGTCAACACGTGGTTGAATTGGTTGTGTCAATGACAACCTATAGTCATATGAATGAACACCAAAAAATTATTTTGATTGCTAGGAGTACAATTTTGTAATTGTTCATTGGCATTTGAAATGTTTGTGTATCGTGTATTTTTTGTATTTCTTGTTAATCTCAAAATATGAATGAAAAATATTTCTTAACACATTATCAATTTGATTGTACTATTCTTATTTAGCATGTAAATGAAGTTAACTTTTTTTGTCAAAAGATAATTACATATGTTATTATGAACTACATTTATTTAGAGATGTGAAAACGAGTCAGTTTACCCCATGATTAATCTGTCAAAAAGCGGAGTAACTAATTTAAGTGGTTGAGTCGAAAGTATCACCATACCATATGGCAGACTTGCAGGTCGGCCTCCCAATTTTTTAACATTTCTAAAAAAATAATAACAATAATATAGTTAATATATTATAATTGTTCTTATGTTTATGTCAACAATGTTATAAAACATTAATTTTAACGTTTTTAGTAACTAATAATTGTCTCACATATGTTTTTTTATAATAAATTATAATTATTATATTTTAATTATTTTCATTTTTATTTAAAAGATAAAAAAAAATTTAAAATTAATCAATAATTAATGAAAAACATTTATCATGTGTATAAATTATGCGCGTCAAGGTGTTTGCTTAATGACTCATTTTCAATAATAAAAAATAAAATTTTCAACAATAATTAAATTTATAATAAGTAAATTTATATTATGTAATTTTAAAAAAAAATATATGTAACTATCAATTTAAATTTATCAACAAAAAATATAAGTAAATTATTAGTAAGATAACAATAATATTCCAAAGTAGAATGTTTCATATTGTAGTCTTTTAAATTGGGTTGGAGAAATCAATAGGTCAATTTTAGTCTTTTAATTTAGAGTTAATAAAAAATTGGAAAAAATAAAACTAAAGTAAGAATTTTGTTTTAAAATGTTTTAAATTTGGTCCCGCGGATTAACGCATCTCGTCTTGTGATCGCTCCGTATTTTAATTGGTTAAATAAGATAGACCAACTTAAAGCAGGAAGTTCAAAGTTTGAGGCCAACATACCTAAAATGACGGACAAAACAGACCAACGAGTTCAATCTGTTTTACCTCTCTCACCATTATTTAAAGTGTTTTTTATTTAAAGTAAGTCTAAAGCAAGAGTGTCAAGAACTCAATGTTTAAAATATTTAACATAAGCATTCAACATGCTACCAAAAAAAATTGTAAACATTCAATATAAATCTTTCCACTTCTAATAATAAAATTTCAAGTTCACACCACAAAAAATTAAAATCACTAATAACATGGCTTTAAATTGTATGTTCAGCAAATTTAAAACTCTTCAAATATGTCTTCAATAAGTAGATTTACATTATGACAGATTTAAATGTTGAAATTACTCCTTTATCAGATTTGAACATTGGTGCAGATTTTTTTCTCTCAAGATCTTAAAATTCTTCCAGAATATTCAAAAACATCATTCACAAACAAACACTGATTTAATTTTAAAGGATACACATAAAGATGATGTACACGTACTAAAAGATGTAGAAGAAGCCAACACTGATAAGAGTGGTATAAATGAGTTGCATGAAGATAATACATGTACTAGAAGAGGTAGAAGAAGCCAACAGTTCTGCGTGCAAGATATGGAAAATCCTCTCTATAACATAAGTGACATAAACCATGTGTACCTTCATTGGAAAATTCTATATTTTATAAAACTAACATACTAAACACTTTGGTTTTAAGAGCCAAAAGATTTATTTTTTTGCATCAATGAAAGATCTAGTATCTTAAAACAGTTAAAGTACAAACATTCCTTGCGATTTTCTATCATAAAGAACAAGAAGTAGTTACATAAAGCAAAGAAAATGCATCAACCAAAACCTTCAAGATAAAATATACACTAATTATGTATCAATGTGAAACTACAAATGCTAACATCTAGAACAGTTAAGGTATTATATAGGATTACCATATCAATCATACTTGATTTTGGGGTTGTGAAAAGAATTCCTTTGCATTATGAGCTACCTCTGCCTCCAATATTGCTTCTTGAACTATGTCAGATCCTTTCACATCAGTCCCACGATTTGGTAAGAGTCCAGTATTTTCAGCAGAAACTGGCAAGACGATAAGTTGCAGATCATCTTCAATCTTCCCAACTTCAGTGCTATTTGCCAATGAACCATTCTTTATGGCGGGGGCTTTTGCCAATCTGGCATAAGTAGTTGCTTGACTTTGCATATTGCGTGAATTGGATGGAAGTGGAGTTGAATCCTTGGTTAGAGAGGATATCGAGTTATTCACCTCATCATCTTTTGGTTTCATGTTGTCATTTGAGACAAATGTCTGGTCAAGATTATCAAGCCTCCGAGTTAAGGGTCCAGGATTTATGATTGATATACTTCGAATTTCATGCCGAATAGCATCTAGCTGTGCCATTGTGTCCTGAAGTTCCTTATGAACCTGACGAGCTTGAGATTGCTGCATAACAGTTTCCAACTGTCCACGAGCTAGTTGTACATAACCAATAGCGCGACCAGCTAACCTCCCTGCTGTTCTGGATATAATCGGCAAATCCTTTGGACCAATCAGAGCAGCAGTGGCTCCCAGCAACAAAAATATTTCTCCATATGAAAATCCCAACATCGTTCAGTCTTCTTGTATGAGATTTTTGTTGGAAAGGTCACAAATCAACAAAAATGTAGAAGTAGGAGTCTGATTCAGATTAATGTAGAGTGGGTAATTTACCTTCAAAATCAAATATAAGTCCTAAGTGAGAACTGGATTAAACTTGAAGGACTAAAAGTGTATTTCTACCAAAATTAAACTATATGACTTAAAAATACCATACAGTATATACTCTTTGAGTGACTTGAAATCATCAATAATAAATCATAACTAATAAAATTATGAATTTAAATCTCATATGCAAACATTGTTTGGTTCAAATGATTAAGACTTCTTTCCATTTATAATTTCATATAAAATTCATACAACAGCGGTATAATTATGAACAACATATTGATACACCAAGTCATGCCTCAAACATTTCACCTCACACATCGAATTCTGCATACAGACAAACATTTAATAAATCTTAGTTATGACATTGCAACAGGAAGATTTTATCAGCATTCTCATCACTTCAAACTGGCTTTAGAGCCAAGGAACTCAAGGAAATGAGTTCCAATGTATGTTGTGTTTATGTTTGTGAATGATGAGAGGTGTTTAAGTATTGACTCATAAGGAATAGTCTTTGGTGTATTATGACTTAGTTTCAACAAATACCTAACAATTAAAACAATAACTAAACAAGTTTTGTTAAGATTCTAAGTTTTAACAACCAGGGCGGGTCCTAAGATATTTGGTGCCCTAGGCGAACTATAAAAATAAAACCTTGTGATCATTATATTTTTTCTTGTAAATACATTAATAATTTATTCATTATAATCAAAATTTCTTTAAAAAATAATTGCAAGTCACAATTTCAAGGCTACACTGCAAAAACCACATGAAAATCAATCCCAAAACAGAGAAAAAAAATTCAAGTCACAATTTTTGAAAAAAATCCCTTCTCCCTCCTTCACAAAATGGACACGAGGTTTAAAAAAAATCAACATAGAAGAACAATAATTCAATGAAACAACACACCAAAAAACAATCAAAACAAAACAAAAATGTTCAGAATAAGAATCAAAACAACCATTAAAACAACATAAAAGAAGAATTAATAAGAGAAACAAAATTGGTAAGGATGAATAGAAACGAACCAGAACTAAACGATTGAGAAAGAAGGAAGGACGGTGGCGGGTTGCCGGAAAACGCTGCCGGAAGGTGGAAACCCGGTGGTCTTGGGTGATGGCGAAGTCAGGATGGTATTGGAGTTTTAGGTGAAAGGCTAGATGGAATACTCAGAGACGATGGAAATGAAACCTATGGTTTTTAGTTTTAATAGAAAACTTAAAAAATAAAATAAAATAAATAAATAAATAAAATTTCAATCCCATTTTAGATTAAAAACTCACATCCCCTCCCAATAGATATTGTATTTCTACATATTTATATTTAAGGGTACATTTAATGTTTGTATAGTCTAGGGTACATTTTTTTTATGTGAATTAGATATTTTATGATAAAAATATATTTAATTTTTATTTTATTGTCAATTTTCCAACCCAAACAAGAATGTTCTCAATCGTTTAGATTGAATATTTTTCTACATATTTAATAAAATATTTTGCTATTTCAAAACTTAAATCAATACATATCTTCTCTTAGTACCTTTTTGATAAAATATTATTCTATAAAGCTAATGTTTTATATAATTAAAATGAAATAAAAATACTAAATTATAATTACTATAATATAAGTAGAATGAGACAAATGAATAAAAAAAATATTAATTGATTAGAGCATATGTTTATAATGTAAT
>JBBPBS010000577.1:10405114-10417845 GCA_037974835.1 Cicer judaicum
TATATATATATATATTATGATGCAGATGTAAAACCAAAGTTCAAAAATTATAATAATTAATTAATTTGTTTACCATTAACTTAATTAATCTAAATAAATTAATTATTTAATTAATTCATTATGCGTTGATAATAATAATTTATTATAAATTGTAAGTGACATAATATCATCATCTGTTATTGAACATTAATTAATGTATGTTGGTATTATTTTTGAATAAACTATGACAAGTTATATTATTATGATAAGTCAAATGAGAGATGTTTGCTCTCCCGATTGTTTAATTAGTATTGTTGTCTTATTAAACAATTAACTTTAACCTAGAAAATTTTAAACCATAATAAAAGTAATTTATCACTCACATATATATATATATATATATATATATTTTGTCGGATCATTTTAAGAGCGGGTGCCACGACACCTCTTATATTTTTAAATTTCTTTTAAATTATATATATAATAATAAATTATTAAAATATCTTAAATTCTATGTTAGTTTTTAAGTAATTTTCGTCTCTCTTTCTACCTCTCTTATATTTGCTTTCTACTCTCTTTTACAAACTCTAACACTCTAAGTAGCAACTCAACTATTAATTTTTAAACTTTTTCATGTTAATCATTGAAATATGATATAGTGTGATACTATTTTTTAACTGTAAATTGTTTTAATTAATATGTGTATTTTTTTTTATGAGTGACACAATATTTAAATATAAAAAAATTAATATATTTTTTCAAAAAAAATTTTTTTGACAAAGATGAAAATTATAAAATAGATATATTTTATTTGATTGAATTGTGAAAATTGTGTGACTTATGAAAATTAAAATTCTAATTTCTTTTAACTTGTCTTGTGTGATACTCTAAAAAAAACTATATAACTTTTAAAAATTTCAATTATAGTATTTCAGTTAATACTTGTTACTCTCCGGCTCCCCCAAATATTTTATGCAAGATCCGCCACTGCATATATATATGATAAAGAGTGAATTTCAAATTCTGAATTTTTAAGAGGTATTTGAAATTATTTAAATTTAGTTTGATCAAAATACGGTGCTCGTACAATCTTTTATTTTAAAAATTCTTCAAATTTATAATCCAAATAAAGTAATTTATACATAAGAATTTGAATTACACTAAAATATTCCATTCTATCATCAAACCACAAGCCAGGAGAAATTAACATTTGAGTAGTTTTTCAAAGATTAAACTACTTTTGATGATCAAAGGGACATTTCATTGTCTTTCATTTGGAAATCAAATCTCCGGTGCAAAATTATAGTCTATACCATTTGAACAATATCCAAAAATTGTTCAAAGGATGTTGCCATAGTAAATTCAACTGTTGAGATTCTAATTCCACAACTTCTCTTGAACTTGAAAGCATCTCTCAAGGATAACTACTCAAGCTTCCTTATTTTGTCTTCCATAACACATATATTAGTATTTTCTTGCGCAAAACAGTATCACGATGTTTGTAACAAAATTAAGATCATCAGTGAGTGTACTTACAAAATACAATCAACCAACAAAAAACATCCCTTCTTCAGAAGAGTCAATCCAGCCAACTCTTTGAATCATCTCTTTTGAAGAAAGCCAGTTTTTGAAAGAAGCCTTGATAAAAATCCCTTGTTGCTGCCATTATTATCAGTAACCTTTTCTTTGGCATTGCTTAAGTTGCTTATGTGAGACCAATGTATCTCAAAGTCAGGCTGGTAGCCCTTTTCCTGCATGGCTTGCATGAGCTCTGATGCCTTCCTTAAATTCTTCTTTTCCATGTGATAACTTTTAATTACAGTGCAATACATTTTTCTGGTTGGAGTTTCACCTCCATGAATCATGTCCTCTAAGAATTGTTCTGCTTGTTCTGTTCTTCCAGAACGGCAGAAGCTAAAGACAATAATCTCCAATGTATCGATTCTCGGTTTGAGATTCCAGTTTAGCATCTCAGAATAAAAATTCAAAGCTATGTCCAATTCGTTTCGTGCACAGAATCCACAAATGAGGAAATCATAGCTGGTGGAAATTGGAACGTTGGATTTCTTTAGCATTATGTTCATAAGATGAACTGCCTTATTCAATCTTCCGTATTGACAAAAACGCTTAATCAGGCAATCGTAATCGATATTATCGGGAGTTAGGGATTCCTCTTCCATCCTGTCCAAAAAACTTTCCGCTTCTTTTACCAAACCACAGGAAAGAAGGTTTTCAACAACAGTTGTTTGGACGATGGAATCGTGTATCCATCCTCTTAATCCCATTTCTCGACTCAATTCCAGGGCTTTCTGCAGCTCCCCGACATCACACAGACTGCTAATTACCATCCTTAAGCTGCGGTTACTCGGTTTGAGTCCCTTCGAAATCATGGTAGTCAGATAATGTAAAGAACTGGATAAATCTTTACATTGCAAGAAACCATAGACAAGATAATCATGACCAACTTCATCGAGTACAACTTTTTTCTCTTTGATTTCGCTTAGTATCTTATTAACATCCAAACGGTTTCCAGTTGACAAGAGATAGAAAATAAGAATGTTATATATGATAAGGTTATTAAGTGAACATTGTGCAAGCATAAAGTTCTTTAAGCTTAGTGCAAATGGTATTCTACCCTTCATACACATCAATCGGACCAAATTCCTGTAACTTGAGAGGGATAGGTCAAAACTTTTTCTTATTGCAACACCAAGTAGCTCCTCCACTTTTCTCATGCCATTAGCTTGGCAATATCCCTTAATGAGCATGTTACAAAGCTTATTATCTAAACTTAATCCTGTAGATAACATATCTCCAAACAGCGAGTCGGCTTTTGCAACGTTCTCCATATTACAAAATCCGCATATCAACGCACAATGAGCAGCGTGAGAAAATGAAGGATGTTCTTTCAGAATGATATCTTTTAATTCAATAGCTTTGTCGTATCTATGGGCCTTGCACAATTGAGGGATTAACAAGACCGAAACATCCAAACAAGGTGCCATATTTCTATCAAGCATATCATCCAATATTGTAAAAGCTAGTGAAAATTTACCCTCATTAGATAAACCTTTAATAAGATTATTATAACCAGAATGATTCAAGAATAAGCAATGCTGTAGTTGTTTGAAAACTACAAGTGCGGTGCCTGTAAGACCGTTAGCAGAAAGTACTTCTAGAAATATGTGATATATATCTAACCTTAGGTGAGGGTATGATGAAAGCATGATTTCAAGAAACTGTAATGCTTCTTGAACCATTTTCTGTTGGCAGATATGACCAAGGAGATGTTTAAATTCCTCCAACTTTGGTGACCATTTATTTCTACAAGCAATGTTCCAGTAATAACTGAAGTCCTTCATGTTTCCTTTCTTACATAAAGGTATGAATAAGGAGGTATATGTCTCATTGTCGATGTGAAATTTCTTTTGAAGCATTTCATCGAGAAGAGTTTTTGCTCGGCACAGTAATCCTTTCTTGCTGTATGCCTGTACAACCAAATTGAGGGTTTCGTGGTCGAGTTCATGGGAAGATCGTGGCACTTTCTCGAAAAGATTGATCACCGGTGTGATTTGTGATCGAGATGAACAAAGTTGTCTCACTAACTTTGAGAATTCGGGTAGCAGCAATTCTTGGCCCCAACAAAGCATTTCATCAACCAAAATCAGTGCATTCTTTAGGTTGTTAATGCTGCATTCCTTCCTGACAGATACATTGAAGTTTGGTAACAAGGAATCTTCAAGAACCGACGCAACGTGAGTGTCAAACTCGTCAACATCTGTATCCAAATAAAGTCCATTTCCCATTTCATCAAAGAACTCTGCTTTGAAAAGTCTCTTGTTGTTGTCTCGTTTCAACCTCACGCGCAAAGGGTCCAAGCCCAAAATCTGAAATGCCTTGGAAATTGGATTCTCTGTTGAAGAAAACTTAACCAAACCACGGCTCTCCATCTCACGAATCAAACTTTTCACTTTATCAAACCGTCTAGACTTACAATACCCTGCTATAAGAACCCTAAAAGTCGAAATATCAGGTGCCATTCCCCTATCAATCATTTCATCAAGAATTTCCCTAGCATGCTCTAACATACCTACTTTAAACAAACCACTTATAAGAGCATTATAAGTACATAAACGCGGAACAAAGCGTTTCGATAGCATAACAAATAAATATCTCAATGCATTTTTCATCTTCCCTTCATGGCAACTCCAACCAATTAATATACCATAGGTTACTTCATCAGGACTAAAACCTACACTTTCTAGTTCCTTCAAAAACAAACATGCCCTTTCTACACCGTAACTTATGCACATAGAATTCATAACTCTATTACCAGCTATTACACTAGGAGCACAGCTTACTTCAGCAAAGAAACTAATCAAATCTTTAAAGTCCTTCTTCTCACAATATCCGAATGCAATTTCATCAAAAACAAAGCTACTAACCTCAAAGTTTTTCAAATGCAACACCTTCCTAATCAAGCTTCTAGCTTCATGAATCTTCCTATCAACGCAAAGCAACACCATAACATCCTCCAATATATTCATCTCATCACCACTCAAATTCCCCCCCAAATCAACCAAATCAAACGCCACGGGAAATGCAATATTTGTTCTCTTCATCTTTACCAAATAATCGAGCAAAACCCGATAACACAACCTCGAAGGAACTATTCCTTTTTCCTTCATACCATCGTACACGAAAACAGCTTTTTCCAATTCCTTCACACCAACATACCCTTCAATTAGTTTATTCAAAATCCCACACGAAACTCCTCGACCCTCGATCAAATTCTCAGCTTCTGTAAACAACCCAACATGAACAAGAAGCAGTGACATAACCTCATAAGATTGCAAAAAATGGGTGTTTTCATTCTCAACACCCCATTTGAAAATTTCGTATAAAGATTGAACCTTTTTTACATGAACACCAACATGGACACCCTCGGATTGATAATTAAGCAATATTTCAAGCACGTGTTGCGGTTTCAAAATTGGAAGGGTCCAAAATTGGCGCGTGATTTCGGGGATGACGGTAGAAAGTTCTAGAAGGTGGGATTTGAAAGAAGAATTAGGGTTGGAAAGGGAAGGAATGGTTGTTGATTTGGTGGAGAGGTGGTGAAGAGAAGAAAGAAGGTTTGGGTAATGGCGGCGAAGAGTGGACAGAGAGTGGAGCATTCGATTGCATGGGAAAATTCAGCGGTAGAAATTGTGAAAAATGGTCAGGGTGGCGAAAATGTTACTCGTTGTGGCGGCGTTGGCGGTGGCGGTAATGGCGCCGGAGAGGCAGTGTGTTGGAGTGGGGGGTAAGACATTGCACCAACCGGGTTTGATTTTGGGTCCATTTCTTTTTGGAAAAACAACGTCAATTTACGGATCGGGTTATTTTTAAAAACAAATTTGCTTCCCACACTCCTCGTATTTTTTTCCACACTCCTAAATTTTTTTTGAAACCCTAAATACCAAAAATACCCCCTTCACTCTTTATTCAAATCTATCTTCATCTTCACCTAACCTTCTTCATCTTCACTAAACCTAACCTTCAACCTTCACGAAACCTAACCTTCAACCTTTACTAAACCTTCTTCAACCTTCAACCATCAACACATCTTCAAGACATTCAACATCATATTGAACATCATCTTCAACCATCAACACATTCGAGTAAGGCATTGCATTGTTGTTTTTGGTTTTTGGGTTAACCTTCTTCAAGAAATTCTATTTTGTGGGTTTAATGGGGGATGATTGTTTTCTGTTTTCTGGGTTTAATAGGTTAGGCATTCTTCATCTTTTAAACATTCTGGGTTGAAGATTGTTTTCTGGGTTTAATGGGTTTTATGGGTTTAAGGATTTTCAGTTCACGTGTTCTGAAGGTTGAAGGTGTACGTGAATTGAGAAGCGTAACGTGAACTCAATTCACGTATGTGGACGTGAACTGAGTTCACGTAGGCAGGAATTATGAAAATGGAGTTCACGTACGTGAACTGAATTCACGTAGGAAGGGCCTGGAGTTCACGTACGTGAACTGAATTCACGTAGGCAGGGCCTGGAGTTCACGTACGTGAACTCAATTCACGTAGGCAGGCTTGACTGGTTTTCAAGTTCACGTACATGAACTCAGTTCACGTAGCTGGGTCATGAAGTTCACGTACGTGAACTAAATTCACGTAGGCAGGAATGACTGATTTTCAAGTTCACGTACGTGAACTGAATTCACGTAGGTTTAGGTCACAGGCAGGAATTCAGTTTGGTTTTGTCATTGCACTTGTTCATGTTTATTATGTTTTTTGAATGTTATTGTTTATTATGCAGAAATGGTGCGAACAATGTTTACTGAAGGAGACGGTAATGTTATAGAAGGGCCTGAAAGTCGACGTGTTAGACCAACCGCTTCTGCACGGGCTCACCGTGCTCGGCTTGAAATGCGGTACCAACAAAGATTGCAGAGGCAACAAGCAGAACAGGCGCAAGTGGAACAGGGGCAAGCGAATGATGATGCCCATGCTGATGAGTCCCAGGCTGATGAGACACACTGTGATGAGGCCCACCCTGATGAGGCCCAAACTGAAGCAGCTGACGGATATCCCGGGGGTCCGATTGACAGATCTGTCTTAAGGACATATGGGGATCATGTTGCGACACGACTATGGGACGTCGTTGTAAGTAAATATTGTAATGAAGTTAAATATTTATTTTAATGAAATTAAATATTTAATTTTGGTTAATGTGTTTCAACTTACATTTATATTGGTAATTTATTTCAGGATCGCGGAGAGTTAAGGGTTTTTAGCAATGGCAAAAAATTAAAAGAAGCTGTCATTGAAAATGAAGAGGTTGAGGAACTTGTCAGAAGTTCCGGTTTATATCCATTGCTAAAATGCAGCTACCAGATGATCGACAAAGGTCTAATTTCTGCCTTTGTCGAGAGATGGTATCGTGACACTAACAGCTTTCATCTTCCAATTGGGGAGATGACCATTACTTTGGACGATGTGTCACCGGTGCGTGTTTTAGCGTGAATATATTAAGTAAGGATGAAGCTGCGGAATTATTGGGTGAGCTAGCCGGGGTTAGTCTGGCTGATGCATATGCTGAGTTTAACATGACGCGCACAACCACTGTTCGGTATAGTTGGTTGCTCGACGTATATCATCAGCGATGTGCTGATCAGCATTGGCAGATGGCTGCGAGGGCATTTCTGTTATTTTTGGTGGGTTGCACCTTGTTCAGCGACAAGAGTGCATTTGCAGTGAGTGTTGCCTACTTAGAATGCTTTAGAGACCTCGACTCATGTGGGGGATATGCATGGGGTGCTGCTGCGCTTGCTTACCTGTACGATAATCTTCGAGAAGCGAGCATGCATCAGACTAGGACAGTATCTGGATATCTGACACTATTACAGGTATTTGCAGTTGCTTTCGTTGTTTGATTGATTTCATATATTTGTGGTTTGTTGATTTACTGATTTATGAATATGTTATTACATATGTGCAGGCGTGGGTGTATGAGCATTTTCCAACATTGTGTGCGAATTGTTGTCGACTATCTCGGAGTTATGATGAGGAATACCCAAGAGCACTTAGATGGAAACCAAAATGGGATAAAGGTTTGGTTATTCCATTTAGGAAAGCACTGGATGAGATAGTTATTGATGACATATGTTGGACACCCTATAGAGAGCATAGACTGAAGCGACCATTTGAGGTTGTTTCACTATTTAGAGGATGGATACGCTGGGGACCCAAGATGTATGCTCACTTACCAGATAGGGTATTGCGTCAATATGGACATGTCCAAACCATCCCTGGTTCACCTTTGGAGATAGTAGGTCAGACGACCACACCAGAGGAAATGGACATCATGTTTACGCAATATGCTATTCATGTAGTTGATGTTGGGGCAGTTGTACACAGACCTGCAGACTGCGCTAATGACTACATCGACTGGTTTCGTCGAATTTCTCATCCATATATCATTCGCAGAGAACCAGTCTATGTAGCTCGTTCAATTGCAGAACCTGCCGATGATCATGCTCCAGATATCACGGTAAATTCATGATACTTTAAGTTATACATCTATTAATATTATTAATCATTTAATTAATTAATATGCTTTTTAATGCAGCGTCGGGCAATACAACTTGCAGAGGAGCTTCTGGGTCGACAACTGGTATTACCTGATGGCATGCCAATCGTGAATGAAATAATTTTGTTATTGCGATCTCAGAGTGGTGGTGGTGGTGCTAGAGATTGGACTAATGTAGTGTCTTATCGTAGGAGACATAGACAGACTTAGGATTTAGATTTTGTATTTTCGATGTATTTGATATCTATTTTGGTATGGATATGGATATTTTGGATATTTTGTGGATTATGGTTATTGGATATTTTGGTGTGGATTATGGATATTTTGTATATTGGATATTTTGATTGGTGTTTCAATCAATTACAAAATGATAATTGTTCTAAGACAGGTGTTTCAATCGATTACCTAATGTTTAGAAATTACACGTTCATTGTATGTTTGAAAATTACACGTTCATTCAAATAATGCACATACATTGTATGTTTGGAAATTACACGTTCATTCAGTTTACAATAAATTCGTTTATAGTTTCTGGAAATATCTGCAACCAATGTTAAATGCGATCCATGTAAATATTCTCCCATTGTCGTGCTTCTTCGTTGCAATATCTTTTCCACAAATTACTTACTGGTGGTATAGGAGAATCCGACTTTAAATAAACCTGTTAAATTAAATAAAATTATAAATCAATTATGAATCATCGATGGTCGAAATGACAGTTATTAAAAAATGCAAAATGACAGTTATTAATCAATGCAATAACAATGATAGTTATACCTGTACAAAATAACAGTTATTAACAAATGCAATAACAATGACATGATGATCTGATGTTGGTGGACTTCGAAGTGGAAAATATGTTTGCGATTGGTGAAGTGATAATGCGATGACAATCACGTTAAACTTTGAAGCAATCACATATCCCATTTCTGGAAGTGTCATCCATTTATCCTTCGTTGCAACTTGCTCAACATACACATTGTGTATAAGTTGTCGAACATAATTTTCTCCACCAAATAGTATCTCGTAATGAGACATGAACTCTTGAAGCTCATTGATACACTGTTGACGGATGAATGCCCAATAGTTCTCACCCATTCCAAGTAAAGTTGTGACAGCACGATATCCACAATTACCATCATCACCGACATCAATAATGTCATCTATGAAATTATGCATTTCAACTGGCAACCAATCTTTGAAGACGAGAACTCTTGGTTGTTGAACTTTACTAACTGATGGTTGAGGTGTGAGCTTTTGGACTGATGGTCGAGGTGTGACCTTTTGGACTGATGGTCGAGGTGTGACCTTTTCGACTGATGGTCGAGGTGCCATGTTTTGTAATTTTCTGGTATCAATAGTGCTACATGCATTTGTGCCACTACATCGAATACTTGCATCCACATACTCCCACCAAGATGGATCACGCTTCGTTGATTTATCTCTATTTGATACCTTACTTTTTACTTTTTTTGGTGCACCTTTTGTTTTAACCTTGGAAACCGGTGGAAACATCGACGTTTTCGATGAAAACGTGATCTCTCGTAATTTACCTTTAAGTGAAATTTTGCCAGGTACATCAAGATCTTCAAACTTTTTCACTATGACATCTATTTCATGTTTCACAGATAACTCTGAAGGTTTACTCGATGCATCAACATGAAAAGTTAGTTTACTCCACCAAACATGAATAGCAGTCAATGGAATGGAACGTGGGATCATACTATACCTGGCTATTTCACATGCACAAGGTAGACCATGAGTTGTCCTAATTGTGCAACGACACTCAGTCTGATCAATACCTACATACTTGACGCGGT
The DNA here is from genome assembly GCA_037974835.1 of Cicer judaicum. Taxonomy (NCBI): domain Eukaryota; kingdom Viridiplantae; phylum Streptophyta; class Magnoliopsida; order Fabales; family Fabaceae; genus Cicer; species Cicer judaicum. The sequence continues at coordinate 10,414,998 of JBBPBS010000577.1, forward strand.
CATACTCTGCCGCAATGTGATCAATTGCATTTTTTGACACAACACCACGCAAATTCGCGTATAATCTGTTACTATATCGATGCACCTTTTGAATTATGCTCTTTTCAAATGATGCAATTATCTCATTGTGTTGTAATGCAATCATACTATTGATGGTTTCCCAAACACTGCATAGATCACCAATACTATCTTGTAATATCCTTTTCAAACTCCAATGCGCCGACTCAACCCTTTGTGTTGTGGTGTTCCTAAAATACATAACTCTATTTGTCCACGCCTCAACAAACCTTTCCTTGTGAGGAATTAACCACTGCTCGTGTACATAATCATAAAAAATAGAACAACTACTACAAATTCCTTCAAATATAGCCAACTTCGTGTAATGCTGAGTCTCATTATAACTGTAAATAAGAGCCTCCCATGCCTCCATTATTTGCACTTGCTTCTTTTTTGGAAACACGGTTGTCTTGCACTTGGCTTTCAAGTTCTTGCATATATGAAACAAGCATAATAAATTCACTGCTTTTGGAAAAACATTTTCAACCGCATTCATCAAAGCAAGGTCTCTATCAGTAACAATGACTTCAACTTCACCACTTGTAATATGTTCTTTCACCATTTGTAGTGCCCATATGAAGTTATCAACACGCTCAGATTGTAGATATGCAAATCCCACACAAAATGTCATTTCAGTAGATTTAACACCGATAATCTCAAGTAATGACATTCGATATCTACAAGTCTTGTAAGTGCTATCCATAATCAATATAATGTGAAAATTATTTACAAGAGTGATAGAGTCTGGATGGGCCCAAAAGATGTCTCTTAACTCATCTGAACCTTCTACTTTCCTATATCGATACACGTATTTGTCGCGTTCCATCAATATCAAAAGATGTTGCATTTCTGTTCTATTACCTTGTAAACTTGTGTTATTGTCGTCAAACTTTCAACATTGTGATCCCTCAATGTCATTAAAATGTTTTTTGGTTTTACAAAGTTCTTTGTCATATCACCAAGTACATTTTTCTCATCTTGAGACAATCGGCCTAAGAAAGAGTGACCGGTCAGTTTTTTAGCCAACTCGTGGTTATGGAGACCACATATGACATGCAAATACCATCCATCACCAACACTTGATCGTGTTCCTCTCAATCTAAATGGACAATCACATTTTCTAGTCCAAGTACTCTTCGTAATATTTGGATTCTTCCATGGTCTATATTTACCACTTCTTTCACAACTAAGAATTAATTTCGTCTTTGTTCTTGGTCGTGCGGTCGCATTTTCAGATCTAAAAATCACAACAACAATTCCATTTTCCCTTCCAACCTTTCTAGTCCATTTCAATAATTCATCTCGTGTATCAAACATCACGCCGGTTGTAAACACATCAGTCAAATCAATCATAACAGGTTCAACTCCGTCATTCATAGGGTCAAAATTAGGTTCCACATTATCACACATTTCTTCAAAATCATACATTTCTTTAAACACATCATGTTCCAAACCTTCCAAACCTTCATACATTTCATTACTGTTGTCTCCCCCTTTATCCATTTAACTGCATCCAATAAATTACATTAATATAATATAACTATTGTTAAACACAATAAAAAAAAATGAAAAATTGCATGTTGAAAATAGCCTACGTGAACTAAGAAAGCGTACGTGAACTTCAAGCAGCCTACGTGAACTCAGTTCACGTATCACTCACGTGAATTCAAATTCAGTCCCCTACGTGAACTGAGTTCACGTATGAATAATTTGGCAAAATTTCCATTGGCTACGTGAACTGAGTTCACGTATGTACAATTTGACAACATTTTCATTGGCTACGTGAACTCAGTTCACGTATGTTTACGTGAATTCAGTTCACTTGTGTGCTACGTGAATTCAGTTCACGTATTCTATAAAATCAACCAGCCTCCATAACCATATGCAATCCTAGTTCACGTATGCCTACGTGAACCTAATTCACGTAAATTGTAAAAAAAATTCATATTGTCAGCTACGTGAACTCAGTTCACGTGAAGGTACGTGAAATGAGTTCACGTACGATACTCAGATATGGAAAAATAATACAGCTTCAAAATCCTTACCTGCTTGTTTAGATTCACGTTAATGATGATGATGATGAAGATGATGAAGATGTTCAAAGTGATTGAACTATATTGAACATGAAATGCATCAAAATGATGAAGGTTGAAGTTGGTAGTTAGTGAGAAGATGAAGGTTGATGAAGGTTGAAGATGGTTGATGAAGGTTGAAGAAGGTTGATAAAAAGTGTTTTAATTGAAAAAAGAGGAAAGGGTATTTTTGGTATTTAGAATTTTAAAAAAAAATTAGGGGTGTGGGAAGCAAATTTGTTTTAAAAAATTTATTAGGTTCATATCTAATTTATTTTGGTTTTGCAAATAAATAGCTTAATTTTGTAATCAATAAGAAACAAAATAACAAATAGAACAGGGCTAATGGTCTATTTGTTTAGCTTTTTAAGAACTTGATTTTGAATTTTTTTGAATAAAAATCAAAATTAATAATTAATTGTTAATTTTGTTAAAAGAGAGGTGAAGATGAAGTTACTTTTTTTATTATTCAGTCTTTAAATTATTTTACCACTCTTTTTTAAATTTATATTTTTTTAAATAATTTTTTATAAAAAATTACTTCAAAATAATAGATATTTTATTGGACTCGTTTGTTATTGTTAAAATATTAATTTAGTATTCAATAACTTATATATATTCATTATTATATGAAAAAGAAATTTATTAATTTGATAAAAATCATTTTTTAAAAACGATATTTTTCAAAAGTAATTTCTATGAAAAAATTTCAAAATAAT
>JBBPBS010000577.1:10418414-10431337 GCA_037974835.1 Cicer judaicum
TCTATTATTGAATCAAAATCATTAAGATCATTTGAATTTTCAATAATTTTTAAATATTGCTGCTCGTTCGATACTTATAAAGTGATTCATTGTAAAAATCACTTGTATTTTATATGAAATAAACAAATAAAAATGAGTTTGTAATCTTCTCAATGCATTTTTGAAAAATTTAAGTGAAATTATAACGAGAACATGTAATTGTTTAAAACTAATTAAGTCTTTTAAAATTTTATAAATCTATAAAAAAAATTTAAATATTTTAAATTCTCATGATAAAAATAATTTGAAATACACATTATAAATCTTAATAGTCATTTAAAGTCTTACAAGTTGTATAGAATACAAAAATTATCTCTTAAAATCCTAATTAAATACATCCTGCTAGGCCTAAAACATCTGCCAATAAAAATTGTTTAAGAAAAAAATGACACAACTATCATCTTTTGTTTTTTTTATAATCACAATTATCATCTCTTGATCGAAAGAATTTGACATGTATCGCGATCCTTCATTCTTTGAACATGTTGATGCATTTTATGATGATAATGCAAATACTCAAATTTAATATACTCAAGTTTATTATAGCAATTGGTATCAAAGGAAAATAGATAAAACATTATAGCTATTATCCTTCTCATGTATCACAACTTCAAATTGATATACCCTAACTTACTTATGGTTAAAATTATGGTTCAATTACATAAATCGTATTTTATTAATATGAAATTAAAGAAGATAATATATATACAATAAAGAATAAGAATTCTTCAATCCAATATACTAAAGAATCAAAATAACCACAATAAACACTCTTGTCCACCGGATCAATATAGGACAAATATCTACTTAACAATATATTTAATAAATTATTACTATTCATGGAAAAGACAATGATTAAACTTTTGTTCTAGTTAAGTACAATTTTAAGACAATTCTTTAATTTTATCCACCGAAATAATAAAACACACATACTTCGTTAAAGTAGAAAAATGTTAACAAATGCCTCTAAAATACTTGTTAAGATCAAAATATAGAAATATTACATTCAAATACGCCTATTTTAATTATTTTAAATTAGTCTACATCGCAAAATGTCAAATCACAACCAACTATCTCTTATTCCATCATTTATCTCCATAGATCTTAACATCGAGAACAAGTGAAATAGGGTTGGAGTAAACTACTATATAACTCTTTACCAATTGAATATCGCATCGAATAAAAAATAAAATTTTGAATCTTCACAATCCACACATGTTTTATAAATTAAACTTAAAACAATTAGTCAATTAAAATTCCTCTTTTGAAGTAGTTAGTGGTGGTGGTGGATAACGATAAGGTAGGATATATGGTACTTGTGGTGTTATAGGTTGTTTTTGCTTTGATGGTATAGGAAGAAATGGAGAAGATCCCATCCCGTAGCCGCACATACCAAAGAAGCAAAATTCCCCAAAAGGACATCTATGTCCACACCTACCACAATTAAAAATGCTAAAGTTTGTATCCCTACACAAACCTCGACAACATTTCCAATTAAAAGGACATCTAATACGACACCATCCACAATTGTTTCTATCAAATGTAACATTCACACAACGGTTTCCACAACACATGCTTCTAGGTGGAAATTCTCCTTTGTTGCACATCCACGGTCTTCCACGGCACCCAAAAGACCTTTGTCTTACAATATTTTTTATAAATGGTGAATACGATGATGAAATCACACTGTTAATATTTAGAGGCAAAACCAAAATTAGCATTGTCACAAATGCCAAACTATGGACTTGTATTATGTTCATGATGAAAACATGGGGCAAGACAAGGGAGTGTAATTATTTTTAATAGAAAAAAAAAATGAGTTCAAGGAATACTCCAAAGTAACTAATACTATAAGTTACAAGGTAATATAAAAGGGCATGGATGGTAAAAGCTATATATAGAGATTAGGCCAATAAATCTTTGATTTTTATACAATTAAAAAAGTCATTGAATTTGGGATGCCTATCATGTTTTCCTTACATGGATGACAACTATGTGGACACATGCTATGCGTGGCCCACATTGATCTAAGGCTTATATTATGAAAATGTCATTTGGTTGCTTTAGGTTTAACGTGAGTTTCATAGTTATCACTCCACAAATTGAGTGCTTTATGTTTAACGTGGGTTCTGAATGTCGTGAATTTTGTTTTGCGTGACACTCTTCATCATCATTGGACCCTTGGGGTATCACGTTGGAGATGATCTGTTTATTTTCACGTTTAAACCATTCAAACTCATATATATCTATCAAATTTTATAATTACAAAAGTTTGTAGCTTTTTCATCAAACTTTAATTTAAAATGTGTATGTTTCTTTATGGTAAACAAAATTGAAACGTATGTTATTGGATAAACATTCTCACACTAATTCACATGAATGCAAGATATAAGTTTTTTAATTCTTAAATGTTGGGAAAGAAAATGATTGGCGGCACAACCCATAGTTGAGTCTATTGAAAATGGTTAGTGAATCTAGAAATTTATGAAAGAAAAAAAAATGGTTACAAAAGATCACTTAGGACATTATCAACAAAAAAAAAATCATTAAAGACTTTTAAATACTTAGAAATCCAAATTTCAACATATTTTTATGATTTAAAAAGTTTAATAATTTTATGGTGATATTTACCATTCCTTTTATAATTTTATAAATAATTAAATAAATATTTAAATATATTTTTTTATCTCTTTATTTTTTCAAACATAAACTTTAGTCTCTTTTTTTTAAAACTAAGTTTTTGTCTCTATAAACTAATTCTTAGTATTTTTTTAATCCCCTACCATATTTTATTGCGTGACACTTAGTAAAAAAATTTATTTGAATAAAATAATTTTCAAGCCATTGTTGTTGTAATTAATTTTATTATTAATTTAATTATATATTAAGATATTAAAAATAAAATAATTAATATTTATATATTATTTATTTTATTTATGTAATAGTTTTATTATTTATTTTATTTAAATATTTTAAAATCAAATTTAATTATAATTAATTTAATTTATTAATAAAATAAAATAAATATTAAATAATATTGTAAATGTAATAAAGTTAATTATAAAAATAATGTGAAAAAAATATTTAAAATTTAATATATTAAAAAAGTTAAATAAATATTTTATTATATATAAAATAAATTTATTTTTAATATTTAAATATATAAATAAAAATAATTATAATAATTAACGATTTTAGAAATATAAAATTAAAAATTTATTTTAGACATATTAGAGAAATTAAAATTAGACAAACATGGGCCGCAACCACTCTCCTCTTTTCTCTTTATTTTTCTATGTTATAAATTCTCTCTTCTTTTAAAGAAAGTTAGCTTTTGTACCCTACAATTTGTTAAAAACCCGAAAGTTAGCTTTTTCTAGGTCATTTTCATCATTCTTAGGCTTATTCCAGTCGAATTAGGAATTAGGAATTTTAACGATTTTAGAAATATAAAATTAAAAATTTATTTTAGACATATTAGAGAAATTAAAATTAGAGAAACATGGGCCACAACCGCTCTCCTCTTTTCTCTTTATTTTTCTATGTTATAAATTCTCTCTTCTTTTAAAGAAAGTTAGCTTTTGTACCCTACAATTTGTTAAAAACCCGAAAGTTAGCTTTTTCTAGGTTATTTTCATCATTCTTAGGCTTATTCTAGTCGAATTAGGAATTTTAACCAATCTTGTGTATCCAATAAGTTAATTTGTGTTATTGGATTAACATTTAGGTCATTTTCGTCCTCCCTAGGCTTAGGCTTATTTTAGTCCAATTAGGGTTTTTAACCAATCTTGTGCATCCAATAAGTTCATTTGTGTCATTGAATTAACATTTATGTCATTTTTGTCCTCCCTAGACTTATTCTAGTCCATTTAGGGTTTTTAACCAATCTTGTGCATCCAATAAGTTCATTTGTGTCATTGGATTAACATTTAGGTCATTTTCATCCTCCCTAGACTTATTCTAGTCCAATTAGGGTTTTTAACCAATCTTGTTTTCCGTAATTTGTTAAAAACCCGAAAGTTAACTTTTGTACTCCACAATTTGTTAAAAATTACTTCAAAATATCATCCCCTCAACCAATTTTTCGATACGTAACATGTTTTCCTTAAATTCCAATACACAAAAATACATTACCGGAAATTTCATTTTTCAAATTTCTGGTAGTTCAATTAAGTACATGAAATAGAGTTAATTGGAGATATAAAAGACAACTTTTTCTTTTTATATATATACTCGCAATATCAATATACCATTGTCAATTCACATATAGATTTATTAATATATACAAAACCTAGTGTTATTTTAAAAAAAATGATAAATAAACTCGTATAATATTACAATATTCTAAGTTCAAACTGACACATAATATTCAGTATAACAATATTAATATTTATTAATTAAATTAAATCTTACATTCAATATTATTTTAATTTTTTGACGAGATTAATACAATTTTGTTAATATATATTAATACTAAATTTAATCATTTTTATAAGTGATAAATGAGATTTACATACATCAATAAAAGTTGATATATTTACTATTGATTTAATAAGCATTGAGTAGTATATATTATTACTATCAATAGAATTTAGTTATATCATAAGTATTTAATATCATATTTAAAAATTTAATTTATATAATATAACAAGAGTTTTATGCTTTATGTGTTATTAAAAATTTCTGCCCGTTTGATTGGCTCTTTGTCAAAAATATAAAAGCCAACCAAAGATTACTTTTTTTTTAAAAAGACCAACAATTTGTTTGTAAGTGTTGGTTCTATTCCAATTAAAAACTAACATAGCAATCAATTTTGACCAGATTCGAAAGCAGTCCCTTGCATCCACATCAAACCCATATATTATTTATTTATTTATTTATTTTGACAAGAACCCATACATGAGTCAAACAAACAATTTATTTATAGTATAAAAATTATTTTTTATTCTCAAGATATTATAAAATAGTCCTATATTATAAAATTAATTTTTCAATTATACTTTTTAATTAATAATATATTTTTCACCTTCAATTTAATATCGTTCTGTAATAATAGCGAATATATTAACACTTAACAAAGATATCTTAGTAAAATATCATTTTCTCTAATAATCAATAAGATCATTAATCATATATTCATTTTATATGTTAATGTTTGTTTAGAAAAACATTCAAATTCTTGTAAAAAATTGTTTGTTTAGAAATAAATTTATTTTTTTTTGTTTTTTAAGATAAATTGTAGTATTAATAAAAAATCTATTTTAATAAAATAATAAATAAAAAATGCATCTAATATATTAGATCTAAAAAAGTGATTATATTTTATGTCGGAGTTAATAAATCCACAAATATCTACTCAGTCATTAAAGATTAAAAGAGCAATTATTAAAAATATATTTTTCAATGAACTATGAAACATAATCAAGCATTAAGTAGATATCAAATACAAACCACTTATTCTATCAAGTTCATGAAGCAATCATAATAGTTATACTTCAGACTTGAAATTTATAGCAGAACCGCATTAAATTAAAAGCACTAAGGTTTTATTTTTTATTCATCATAGCCTTGTTAGTTGCTACTGAAGAACAAGGCATTCATGTGAACCAGCAACCATAGCAGGTTGAGTGCTTGAGCTAACTGCATCAGCTTCCTCAACTTCCTCGAGACAATGCGGCGTCACTGTCATGATATCAATCTTATCAGATGTAATGGCTTGAAAAATTAGAGTGTTGACTTCTTCAAACCTCTCTTCAGAGAGAGAAACCTCAGCAAGAAGCCTCCAAGCATTGGATTCAGACGCCTCATCAAAGTCCTTCTTCCTCTTTAACACCATGTGTCCGCTAATTTCCCACACGGCCGGATTAACTTGTGTGTCCAGAAGCTCGGCACTCACTTCTCCAAGAGCTTGTTTCTCTGCATAGCACTGTTACAAAAATTTACATTAGTTGCCGAATAAATTATTTGTACCACAAATTAAAAATCTTGCTTGAGATAGACTCAAAGCAATTTACCTGTGGTAAGAGAAAAACTCGGCGTCCACAGTCAGAAATAAGTACATTGTAAGGTATGTTGTTGTGTTGAAGGCAGATACAGGCTTCAGAAACAGTGTTTGCTAAATCGTCAAGAGCATGACCAGTACCACTCTCAAAGACGAGACCTCTGACCGGATAGTTCAACAACTCAGATATTTTCACATCACCATTCAATTTCGAGATTTTCTTAGTAGCAGCCTTCTCAATAGGAAAAGGCATGGACAAATAATACGCCTGCAAAATCATGGTTTCATCAACGCCGGAACACTAGATAGAAACACAATAAGACAATAATCAATGTGAAAAAATAAGGTGGGTGATCTAATCTATTCGCAAGTTATTTAGTATATGTACCTGGAAGTGAAGATGGTTTATAGTGGCAAATGCCCCCAAGCTATTATAGCCTAATCGAAAATATGGATTTCCTGCGTCAGCTGCCATGTGAAGTGCAAGCATGAAGCTCGCACGATCTATCCTTTGGGGCAAACACTCGAAAATTCGAGGAATCAGCAACACGTGCCCATATTCAATAGGACTAACCTGTTAAGAGAGTACATAAACAGACAGTATTATATAAACAACTTTTCTATCCGGACCCTCAAGCATGCAGAGAGGTCTCTGCAAGGTTTTGGAGGTCTCTGCAACCATATCGTGACAACAATTGTGGCTACTTTTTCCCCCACTTTCTAGCAATATAAAGAATCACAATGTAACCGTAATTGCGACAGCTATTTAAAACCATGCACTAAATGACAAAAAGATCTTACAAATAACATTCGGTAAACATACATTGATGGCAACAAAACTAGGAGAATTTTCAACATCAATAGGCGCGTTGGGAAAGAATTGGGCTTCCCCATCACTGCTAGCCTCAAATTGAAACAGGATTTCTTCTTGTCCAACTTTAGTGAAGTTGAATTTTGTTTCATCAAAGGGCTGGAGAACCTTGTCAACTCGAAACTCGGTTGGTCTCTTCTTGAGATGACGACCCTCATTCAACTGAGCAATGAAACCGTACTTGCCAGGAATCACCTACCCCAAAAAAACCACGCATACATGAAACCTAGTTCGCTAGTAACATTCATGCAAACAATATAAACCAAAACAAAACCATAAGAAAATTACAACAACAATAATAATAACAAATAGAGAATCTAATTAAAACCTTGGTTTCACAGGCAGTAACATCGTAACGGAAAAGACCTCTCTGCATGCGATCCTCCCACTACACAGTCAAAAATTCAAAATTCACATAACATAATAGTACACAACAATAAATAAATAAATAACTAAGAAAACTAAAACTTGTTCACAACAATCTATGTAGCAACGCCACTAGTAATTACATTCAATCATTTCTATTTATTTAAATCATTATTGGTATCTACATGTACATGTCAGAGTCACTGTGTGTCCTATATCTGTGATTCATATATAACCATCAAAATTCCATAACTACCTGTCCAAGAATAATTGAGTCCAAAAACGCCACAGGGCCTTCCTTGCATGCAATGAGAGACGAGTCCTTTTCCTCAACATTGTCACCCTTTTTGAAACCATACAAAGGGAGCTTCGCCTCTATTACCAAAAAATTCAAAAACACATCATCATCATCAACAATTCATCATTCATAATTTAAAAAAAAAAACAAAAAAATATAATTCAAACACAAATTAAAAGAAAATACCTTGAATGCAACAACTCTTGAGACAATTTCTACCACAACCACTTATAGGAGCATCCTCATCTTTTTGATAATTGGAAACCACAGTAGGAACCCTCTTAATACTCAACATCTTTTTTTTTTCTCTCTTAAGAAACTTCTCACCAAATCCAAAAACAACAACAACAACAAAAGCTAGAAGATTTTTTTTTTTTTTTTTTGAAGAATACGATCTTAAACAGAAATTAATTAATAAAACTTTTATTCTAAATCCTAAACTCTAAACCCTAAACTCTTGGAGAACCACCGCCAGCAAGGAAAAGAAGGTCAGAGGGACTACCACCTTCAGAAGGCAAAGCACCTCGCCCGCCGTGCGGCGAAGGGTTGGTCTCAATCACACAACCCTTGCGTCGTACACAACGGGCATGAGACAGAAACCGTGGAACCCTTTGAATAGCCGTGATGATGTCTACAATTCTTCGATACCCTTTTGGGTTTTTTAAACCCCTCCCTCACAAATACCTAAAATTTTCTCTCCTTTTTTGTTGTTGATTTTCTATTTTAACGAAAAATCTCCAACCCACCTATGAAACTGTAAGAAGAGAAATTTTGGGAATTGGGGTTGGAGAAGGGGTCAATTCGGAATATGGGTTGTTGTTTTTTTGGTTGGTGTGAGGATCAGCGAGGTTTTGTTTTTATAGAATAATAAAATAAAATAAGATTAAAAAAAATTAAAAATAAATAAAGATAGAATGAGAGAGAGAGAGAGAGAGAATTTGTGATGGAGATTTGGTTTTGGATGTGAATGTGGTTGTGATTGATTGGGTCTTGTTTGTTGTGTATCTTTTGGAACAAGATCGTGTATATTATGAAGGAATATGTGGATCTAGAAACTCATAATTTTAGTATTTATTTAAATTTCTTTTATATAATCAATAAAGAAGAATTATTATTTTTTAAATAGAAATTTTAGTAGTTGTTAGAAACAATAAAAATTTAGCAAAAGATGGAGAGAATAAAAGAGAAAAATAACTTAAAGGTTTAATTGTGGCATTTTTCTATTTTTTAGTTTCGTTTGATTCATCGAATTGATTTGCTATGAGAGAAAAAAAGAAACATAATTTCTTATGAATTAGTTTTATATAGATGTTCAATAAAAATTAAAAAAATAATAATTAGTTTTAAAAAAGTTACTAAATAGAATTATTTAGTACGATACGGATTCTAAACATCTGATAATATAGAATTATTTTATTATATATGTGTATAAGTATTGAACTCTTGTTATAATATTTCCATTAATAAAAATTATTCCTTTGTATCAAATTATAAACTCATTTTTTTAGATTATTTGATGGAAAAATAACTTTTGCAAATGAAAATCTATTTTTAATAATTTTGATTGTATTTATTTAACATTGTTTTAAATTAATTATAAACAAAAAAGTTATTTCTATTATAATAGAATTTTTTTTAAAAGATTCTAAAAGTTCATTTGATTTCATTGATCGAAGTGGACGATGGAGAGGACAAAAAAATAAGCTTCACGGTTATAAACAAACATAAATAAACTTCTACTCCATAAATATATATATAATTTATAAATTATTTATTTTGTCTTTTATTTTAATATATTACAATTAGTTAATGTTGTTTTTGAGTTTCATAATAAATTTCAGTCCACTGAAGATGATATTGAGTTGTGTATTAAGTCGTTTTATTTAAGACGTGTTGCGACACCAACACATAAAAACTATATAAAAGTTCTATTACATCATAGAAAATCATTCTAGAATTACACTCTCAATATAAAAGTTAAAGACATTCACAATATGGTACTTTGAATACTCATAAATCGAAATAATTAGGACTCATAAATCGCTCTAAAATAACAATGGTACTACGACCACTCAAACACCGATGGGACTACGACACAAAACCGCTCTAAAAAATTTAAGGGACTACGACACAAAATTGCTCTAAAAGGAGAGTGGTATTATGACCACTTAAAAATTGAAGCGACATAAATAAAAGGGACAAGTGACTCGGAAGAAGGAGAAAAGAAAAAATTAAGAATTGCATCCAACTTTAGTGTATTTTACACAAGAGTTTTACCCTCTTTATATATTATGGAATCAAACTTACATATGTTAAATATTCAATGTGAGACTTTAATATTTATAGAGTTGAAAACCACTCAATTTATGAGACCTTTCCAATGTAAGACTTCAACAAATTTTAAAATCACACATTAACATACTCTATGTTCCAACAATCCCCCACTTGAATTACAAAAATGTTTCTGAAGTAGCGTCACACTCTTCAATAAGATTGTGTATAAGCAGATGTGTCTTATGACTTGAACTTTTGCATAGTAAGTAAGATTCAAATTCAACAAGAGTACTCTTACAACTAGGTACTCCACTCCACATAGAGTATAAATCTCATTAAGAGTTTCTATTACCTCATCCTATCATTGCTTCAAGAATCATGTTACTCCGATTTATAATAGCATGTTCATCTCATATTACTTCACAACTTATTATTATTATCCATTGAACCTAATTCTTATGATCTCCAATCTTTTAGGTCGGTTTACCATCACAGGTGACTCTACAGGCAATAGTCGCATCCTTTTGGATGTATTTATGACTTTCTCTCTAGCTAATTCTTTCGTCAAATGATCTACTAAATTCTCATTAGTGCGTACATGATCCACTATAGCAATTCCTTCAAAAAGTAACCCTCTAAAAGTGTTGTGCTTACGACGTATTTGTCGTCTCTTACCATTTTAATAATGATTCTCAAACTTTACAATAGCCACAATACTATTGCAGTTGATCAACACAACTGACATTGATTCTTCCCATAAAGGGATCTCAACTAGCAAGAATCTTAATCAACTCACTTTTTCACTAATAGTAGTTAGTGCTATCATTTTAGACTCCATAGTGCACTGAGTCAATGTCATTTGTTTCTTCTATTTGCAAGATACAACACCAACGACTATACTAAAAATATAGCCACAAATTGCTTTAGAGTCATCTAATAAAATGTTTCAATCAACATCATTGTATCCTTCGAGGAAGTCATGAAATATTTGATAATGTTATCTAAGACTTATGGTTCTTTTAAGGTATCTCATGGCTCTCTCGATAGCGTGTAAATGCTCCATATTAGGCCTACTGATAAACCTGCACAATAATCTCATGACGTAGATAATGTCGGGTCTAGTACAATCAGTGACATACATGAGACTGTCAATGATGCTCGTATATTTAGTTTGTTTAACATTTTCACCAATGTTTTTGAAAAGTTTCACACATGAATCTTATAGTAGGCAAACAGATTTACAGTCAAAGTATTTCCATTTCTTTAAGATATTTTCAACATAGTGAGTCTGATACAAAAAAAAATTATTTTCTGACCCAGTAATCTTAATTCCAAGGATTACACTCACTTCTTCAAGGTCATTCATATCAAAGTTATTACACAACAATGATTTCACAATATTTACATCATGAAAGTTTGAATCAAATATGAGTAGGTTGTCTACATAGTCACATATGATAGTGCAAATGTCAGTTTCATATTTGTAATAAATATATTTGTCACTTTTATTCACTTTAAACTCATTTGATATAATCAAGCTATCAAACTTTTCATGCCATTGCTTAGGAGCTTGCTTAAGACCATGCAAAGACTTATCTAACCTATATACCTTATTTTATTGTCCATGAATCACAACCTTCAGATTATTCTATATAAATTTTTTCTTGCAAGTCACCATTTAAAAAAGTAGTTTTGACATCATTTGGTGCACTATCAAGTTATGAATCACAACAAGTGAAATGAGTATCCTAATGGATTTAATTCTAGTGACTAGTAAAAAAGTGTAGAAGTAATCTATATTTTATCTTTGTCTAAAATATTTGGCTACAAGATGAGCCTTGTAGCTATCAACAGTTACATTGGATTTCAGTTTCTTTTTTAATATCCATTTACAACCTATTGTTTTGCATCCAGGATGCAACCTATTGTTTGTTTCTTTAAGTACTTCTCATCATATGAACATAACTTGGTTCACTGCCCCACTATTTCTCGATTTGAAGGGGAGTCTATTTTCATAGAAGTTAACAACATTTGACTCTATGATCACTTTTGCATTTAAGTCATAAAATTTGTATGCTTTATTGTTTGATGCATACCCAATGAATACACATTCATAGACTCTACTGGCGAGTTTAACTCGCTTGGGATCGGGGATTCTAACGTAAGTCAAATAGTCTAAAGTTCATAAATAAGACAAAACGTAATCTTTTAAGGAGATGTTTTGGTTTTAGATTTAGGAACTCTATTCAAAATATAACAAACAGACAATAAAAATTTCCCCATCAATGAGATGCGACACTAGTGTTAAGCACAATAGCAACAACTAGTTCAATAAGAGTTATATTCTTTCTTTCAATTTTACCATTAATTTCCGGTGAATATGGTGCATCTGTTTTATGTATAATTCCATGCAATTTATAAAACTCATTAAACAAACTAGGAATCATACTTGGGTCCTCTATCATTACGAAACCTCTTAATCTTTATAGTAAATTAGTTTTCAATTTCAGTTACAAAAATCCTAAACATGTCAAACGCTTCACTTTTATTTTTTATTAGATATACAATAGTATAGTTAGAACAATCGTCATTAAAAATGATAAATAACATTTTCCATTTTTAGTTAAAGTCTCATCAAATACACATATATCAGAGTGTACTAAATCTAAAGACTCAAATTCTCTAACCACTAACTTATGCGAACTCTTTGTTATTTTAGTTTCACTACAACAATCATATTTTTCAAAATCATTTAATGCTAACCTTGGAATTATACCTAAGTTACTTAAGTTGGAAATCACACGTTTGTTCATATGACCAAGTCTAGCATAAAAAAAACGAGCTTATAACTTATAAGTTATGTTTGGTAACAATAATTTATGACCTTATATTTTATAGTTTATAATGTTTTTTATAAGTTATTTCAAGTAGTTTATAAGTATGTATAGCTTATTATTTTTTCTTTCAATTTTACTTTTATTATTGTAAATAATTTTTTTTACCCTTTATAATTTATTTATAGTAATTTAAATAAATAATTTTACAATATTTAAATTAAAAATTTATATAAATTA
>JBBPBS010000577.1:10431738-10466623 GCA_037974835.1 Cicer judaicum
ATTTATAACTAAGAATTTCATTTTATATTTTAAACTAATTGAATCGTTAATTTTATAAATTATAAGTTAATTTTATCAAATAGAACTCAAAACAATGTTGACGATAAAGTTGTTAAAAGGTGAAGAGAATGTATTACTTAGATAATGTAGTTAAGATTCTTGATATTTTCATCATTTATATTTCTATTCTCCATATTTTCATTATTTATACTTCTAATCCAACAAATTAGATGTTCACTTTAATTCTTTGAGATTTTATTTAATCATAAACGATTATTAGCTAATCGATAAAGCTTATATTAAGTTGTTATTAGTATGTTTCATTATAACTAAGGCATATTGTGTATAATAAAGATTAAATAAATTATTATAATAAAAAGAATTGATTGAAACAACCCAAATTTCATTCAATAAAATCATATTCCTATGTCAAGAAAGTACTAATTTATTAAAAAAAAAAATTAAAACATAATAATATGAAACATATAAGCAAGCATACAACAAATAAGAAAATATGGAGATATACATAAATATAAACATGAACATAGTGGCATAAGGTAAGAAGTTTTGTGGGCCTCGGCAAGGTACCATATAACTTTATCCCATATATAATATATCAAGTAAGCCAACAACATAGGCATCATGATAACAAGGGACTTCTCAGTGGCAAAAAAAAAAAAAAAAAAAATACAAATCAAGGACGAGTCCATGTCCAACTATCTACACATCAGTACTAGTCTCTTACATTTCATGCCAACGAGTTTAGGATGGCCTTAGAGTGTAAATCAGGACATGATAGGCCATCTTATGAACTGCCCACATAGCATGAAATGACATATATTAAAGTATCACCACATGACTTGTCCAACAGGTGTCATCCATATGTCACGTTCTCCATGTAAGTGACTATCCCTCCAGTCGTGTCTATCTTCCAACTATCCTCTACCTTGTACTAGATTATTAAGTCACTTGAGATTAGAAATCTGTTATGATTCAATTTTGAGGAAAACAGAAGAAGAGAATCACCAACGATAAATTGTACTAAAATTTATAAACAACAATACAATTTACTTTAGATAAATTAAAATACAATTGAGGAAATACATAAAGCTGAAATGGTTGAAAGAGAGAGAGAACTGCTTGGATATTTTATTTATACATGTGAACGCCCTTACTTGAGATGGTGTGACCCAAGTAATCGACTGTAGTAAAACCAAAGCAGCACTTGGACATTTTTGAAAAAAGAGAATGTTGGCACATCATTTGTAAAACCTCATTCAAATGGATTAAGTGAGATGACCAACAAAGGCTATAAATCAAGATATCGTCGAAGAAAACAATAATTGATTTTCAAAGTTAAGCGTGAAAGACATCATTCATCAAGCCATGAAATGAGGTAGGCATATTGGATAAACCAAAAGGCATTCCTAGCCATTCATATAGACCATCATGTGTTCGAAAAATGGTTTTATTTCTATCCTCCGGTTTGACAAGAATTTGGTGGTATCCAGAACACAAGTCCAATTTGGAAAAGTATTGAGCACCAAATAATTCATCCAATAATTCTTCAATAGTAGGTATAGGAAAACTGTCTTTGACAATAATAGCATTTAAGGCTCTATAATCTGTACAAAAATGCCAAGACCTGTCCTTTTTCTTAACAAGGAGAACCGGTGATGAAAAGGGTTATTGCTAGGTTGTATGATACCTTGAGTCAACATATCAATAGGACCGGAGAACTTGCTAAAAATGTAGTGTATAAGAAGCCATAATAGAGTGAGCATGTTGCAAACGCTTAATGTGGTGGAATTGAGCTTGAGCAGAACCTTTCATTTGATCCTCATATAGAGTAATAAAGGTGTTTTGGATATAAAACTTGATTGATAAAGCATTGTAATCTTCTATGTGTGGGCCAAGGGTTTTTAACCAAGGGGCCCCTAACACCAAATCAACATCTGTTATAGGTAGTAAATAAACAAGCACGTGCAAATTATTACCTTGAATGGTAATAGGTAAATACAGTGGCGGATCTTGCACAAAATATTTGGGGGAGTCGGAGAGCGATAAGTACTAACTGAAATATTATAATTGAAATTTTTAAAAGTCATTTTTTTTTTAAAGTATCACACAATTTATATATAGTAGACAAGTTAAAAAAAATTATAATTTCAATTTTCACTAGTCATACAATTTTCATAAATCACACAATTCAATCAAATAAAATATATCCATTTTATAATTTTCATTTTTATAAAAAAATTCTTCTTGAAAAAATGCATCAATTTTTGTATGTTTAAATATCGTGTCACTCCTACAAAAATAGACATATTAATTAAAACAATTCACTATTAAAACATAGTTAATAGTTAACTGTTGGATTGCTAATTAAGGTGTTAGAGTTTGTTGATTCGAGATTAGTTAGTTTATCTATTTATATCACATAGTTTATATAAATAGAGATGTTGTATTAATTATATTATATTTTAGTATTAGAAATTCAAATAGAGAGTAGAAAACAAATATAAAAGATATACATAGAGAAGAGAGACGAAAATTACTCAAAATCATGAATATTTTTATAATTTATCACTATTATTTTGATAATATACTCTAGTTATTTATATATATATAAATTAAGAAATATAAGGGGTGCCGTGGCACCTGTCCGCTCCTAAGAAGATCCGCCACTGGGTAAATATGTTATGAAACCCTGCGAGGTTAAGGAGCTATCGTCCCCCAACAAGTACATCGAACTACTCATTAGCTTGGATAGACAATTTTAAACATTATGCAATGTGTGGTTTCAAGAAGTTGTCAAAGCTTCCACTATCCAATATGATGTTCTCAAAGGTTGAGGGTTTTGTGGGTTTGGAGAAATGGTATGGTTTTTGTGTTGAGGCTTTTGTTGGCTTAGGCGTGAGGGGAAGGTATTTTTCTTCGAATAGTTTTTCTAGGGCTACGACTTTGGATAATGATAATGGTGATTGAGCAATGACTTCGCGATTAATATTCGGGTGTAATCCACTGATAAAACAATCAATGGTGACTTCAAGGCTAAGACCATATACTATATTACCCAGGATAGTGAAAGCGGTGTAATAATCGACAATAGTGGTGGTTTGGGTAAGTTTAAAATGTACAGGGCATGGGGATTCATACTCAGAGTGTCATAATTTCATTTCTAAAGCAAGCGTGAATAGAGTCCATGATTGAAATGGACAATTGTGAGATAACATTTGGAACCAAGGAACAACGTCCTTCTCCATATGTACCGCAACAATAATAAGACGTTGATTATTAGATGTTGAATAATAATCAAAGAATTGTTTAGTCTTGAAAATCAAATTTCTAACCCCAGATCCATAAAATTTGGGAAATCTAGCTTAATATTACGCATCTGAAATGGCGGGGGTGGGGAGTTGTTGGAACGAGATCCGTCGCCAGAGGACTGAGAAACATGCAATAAAGTAATCTTGTTCTCCACATGATCGAAACACGTTTGCTCGAGGTGTCGCGAATGCATATACTCGTTGTGCCGTTTGTTAGATTTGTCACGAAATTGCTACTAAGTATTGTTAATCTCCTTGATAGCAGATTCCAACCCTTTCATCTGAATGTTATAAGCCATAAGTAAGAAAATGAAAGCACCAAATGTTATGATTTAATTTTGAGAAAATTAGAACAAGAGAATCACCCGTAATAAATTGTACTAAATTTTATAAGCAATAATACAATTTACTTTAGATAAATTAAAATACAATTTAGGAAATACAAAAAACTGAGAAGGCTGAAAAGGGGGACCGGAGGAAGTGATTTTATATCCATTCATTTATTGCCCTGATTGCCATTCCTTGATCTATTTAATAAAGTCATTGGAATATTTTCTATTAGGGCTCTCATGCTCCTCCTAATTTCCTTGATGGATGGATCTTGTGCCAAGTCTCCTTGCTCATGTGCTATTGTTGTGGTTTTGTAGTAATATTACACAACAATAAAATAAAATGTAAATTAATAATATATAATAAAATAACTATTGAAAATAAATTGTAAATCAATAACATTATAGTAAATTATGAAACACGTGACTATAATATTAGTAGCTCTTATCCTCTACCTTGTACTAGACTATTAAGTCACTTACATGATGAGAAATCTCTAACTGATCACTGAATGCACCTGTACATAGTAAAGAGAACACAACAATAAAATAAAATGTAAATTAATAATATTATAATAAATTAACTACTAAGAATAAATTGGAGATCAATAATGTTATAGTAAATTATTAAACATGTGACTGTAGTAATAATAGCTCTTGATCATAATAAAAATATTCAATTCATTTGTGTGTAGGCTTCGGTACATAGAAGAGTTTATCAATAAGTTTCATAATCAATTTTATAAATATTTTAAATAATAAATGTTTAATAGTTATCTTTTCTATTATCTTTTGGTTTGGTTTGGACTTGATGTTCAAATAAATTATACCTACTTCATAATCGATCTTTTCATGTCTAAAAAACACACGAGGAGACCGTGTTTAAATCTCAACCATCCAATTTTTATTTTAAAATATATTTTTTCTTTCATTTATTTTTTAGACAAAGATTCTAATTGATAAGACACATAAACGAGTTTATATACGTATATAATTTAATATAAACAAACTAGTTAAATAAATAATATATTATATTAATAAATGATTTATCTATTATAATTTTAAACTTTTTTATAAATAATTTAATTTTTAAAACAATTAATATTTTAAAGTAAATAATTTATTTATTTTTAATTTTAGTAAATATAATAGATAAATAAATAAACATTTTAGTAATTTTTAAACTAATAAATTTTTTTTTTAAATAACTACTTTTAAATTATTTTAAACATTAATTAATAAAATTTATTTAAATTAAAAATATTATTCATATTTTATGCTTATTGAACTATTAATTTTATTAAACACTTTAATTAATTTTAACAACTATAAACAATTAACTATCAACTAATTTTATTAAATAGACCTTAAAGGTTGAGATAAAAAAATATCCTCTGGTGTGTCTTTTCAATACGAGGGTGTTCAATTATAAGAGTTATATTTCTTATTATGTTTGTGTTTTACTTTGACTTTTACAGTGCATGAATTTTAAAGTATATATTTAATGTATAAACAAAACTATAATTATTAATAAATATTTACGTTAAATTAATTATAACTAATATTTTTGAATAATAATATTTAGGCTAAATTATATCTGTGGTCCTTTAACTTAATTTCAGATAACGTTGTAGCCCCTTTATCTTTTTTTTCTCCAAGTTGGTCCTTTATTTTAATTTTAAGTGACAATTTCATATTTTATGTTTTAAAAATTGGACAATGTTATCCTTTTTAGTACAAAAATTCAAAAAAATCATCAAAAGTTTCAATAAAAACCCAATAAATTAATAATCATCTTCAATATAATGCAAATTTTATCAAATCCATAACTCAAATATTCAAATACACTCATATTTTCATCTCCAACAAATCAAATAAAGAATAAAAATATGAGTTTATTTTAAGATTTAAGATATGAATTTGATTAAATTTATATTTTATTGAAGATCATAATGAATTTTATGGGTTTTGGTTGAAAAATTTGATGATTTTTTTGAATTTTTGTAAAAAAAAGGACAACATTGTTGAAATTTTAAAACATAAAATATCAAATTGTCACTTAAAATTAAAATAAAGGACCAACTCGAGAAAAAAAAAAGATAAATGACTAAAACATTACCTAAAATTAAGTTAAGGGATCACGGATGTAATTTAGCCTAATATTTATTAAACATAATTTAGTCGGCTATTTTATATCTATCAAAAAGTCGTCATAAAGGTGACATTGTCTTTGAGACAATAATGTCTTTTCTTGTTGTATAAGTTGTGTTATGTAAGAGATATGCATTTTTTTTACATCACCCGCATCAATTTTTGTTAATGAGCATTAAATTATGTTGAGAAATTGACGTAAACAATGTAGAAAAAATTTGTCCCACGTAACACAAATTCCACCGCAAAACAAGTCATTATTATATCAAAGATAAATGTCATATTTTTTAGGACTTTTTGATAAAGATAGGACCACCGATTAAGACGATCATTGACAAATATTATTATTCTTAAAAATTATATTGAATTATTTTCATTCTTTATTTGATATTGTTGGAGATGAAAATATGAGTTTATTTTAATATTTGAGTTATGCATTTGATCAAATTCGCATTATATTGAAGATGATAATTAATTTTATGGGTCTTGTTTGAAAATTTTGATGAATTTTTTGAATTTTTGTAAACAAAAAAAATAACAATGTTGATATTTTAAAATATAAAAGATCAAATTATTACTTAAAATTAAAATAAAGGAAGAAATCAGAAAAAAAAAAGTTAAAGGACTAAAATGTTAACTGAAATTAAGTTAATAGACCGTGTGTGCTATTATATATATATATATATATATATATATATATCTCAAAAGTTGAAACCTAAGAAATTTAAAACTTAAGATTGTAGAATGAAAAACACAAGAAAAAAGGGAGATTGAATTGTGTTTTGTTTCAAAAACTTAACTAAAAACAATTTATGAAAAACTAAACAGGAATAAGTAAAACATAAGTAAGAGATAAGGAAAGAAATACAAATCAATTTGACTTGATTCACCACACCAACACGGTAGTTACGTCTAGTCGCTTCACATATAATGATATAATCCACTGTTCACCACCAATGAAATCACAAGTTCACTAAATACCTTCTAGTCAACTTGGTTGAGTTCAAGTATTCTCAATCTTCTAGCTTAGTGCGATCAAGTTGTTGATGATGGAAGTTACTGTTGGACCAGAATACTAAGTGTTTAGATTGGTTTTGAAAAGAATTCTCACACAAGAATGTTTACAAAAATTGCTCTTAGAAGATTTTTAGATTTCTCAGCACTTAGAGCTAATATAAGAGATTTTTTAAGAGTTTGTAATTTGTAATGATATGAATTCTTCTCTTCTTTTTCCTTGTTGATCTTTTTATTTTTGTGATGATCACAAATCCTTTTTATAGAGAGGCATTTAGTTCATTATAGTTTCTAACCGTTGTTGTGATTGTATGAAATTATCATGTGAATTAATAACTTGTATCAAATCTTCAGAGATTTTGAATCAGCATTAAAAACTTCTCCAAATCTATCTTCATAATTAATCCCACGTATCTTGATAGAAAAGACATGATGACTAGAGGATGACATTATAAGAGTATGTTATGCGTTTCTTCAATAAGAGGATAAGTCTACTATGATGAGCAAAGACGCATGTTTGTGTTCATCAAATGGTCAAATTGGATGTCAAAATCTTCAGATACAAGATCACCATAGTAAACTTGTATCAGAAGATTCAATAGAGGCCTGCTGAGAGCGAACTTTATAGAACCAAGTATATCTCAATATATATGAAAATATCGTAATATCTATTTTATTTAGCTTGTTTATTTATAAGAGGATACAAGACAAATACTTTTCTTCAAATCAATTTGATTATAGCAAACACTTATTGTGCAAAAATATATAGTTATTAAATATTAGTAAAATTTGTGCTTCGTTATTAACCAATTTATTGTAAAAAGACATAAATAAAATAACAAATTCCTTGTATGCGTTACTTATTTATTGTAAAATGACAAAAATAAAAATATTATCAGAGGGAATTGTGTGTTTTAGAAACCACTCTTATAATTTGTGATAATTACTTAAATAGTTCTAATCATAAATTATTTTTTAGTGATATTCTAATCATAAATTTTAAATGATATTTTTATATGTTTAAATTTAAAATTATATTCAAATAATATGGGCAATATAACTGACTAATTTCTTAAATAATATTTTTTAATTAATACAATGTGAGAGTTAGTCTGTTCTATATTTAGTTACCCTAGGGAATTGGAAAAAAAAATAGTAGTAGTTTAAAAGTTGGCATTATAAAATTAGTTTTTCAAAAATAATATGACAGCAGAAATTAATTAAATTTGTTACTAAAAATTTTATTAATTATTTTTCATTAATGTTATGAGCGTCTGAATGGTCATAGTTAGAGAATATGAGTTAAGGTAGTGGAAAAATTCGCGATTAAAAGGTTGTGTGATAATTTTTTTTCTTTTTCTTTTTAAAAACAATAAGACAATATATTAATAAAGAATTGTTACTTATCAGTTTATATATATTATACTTATGAATACTACCTATTGTTCTATTCACCAAATAGGTAAGTTCGTAATTCTTAGGCTTATAAGGTTTGAATGTTACTTTGTAATAGAAAGGAAATAGAGATGAATATATATAGTAACTTTTAGGCTTCTATATGTTCCTTGCATTTTTATGCACGAACTTCTTAACATTATTTCAGCAGGCAAACTAACTAATAGTTGTATCTATAAAGCTAATAATATTTTAATCAAATATTTTGTTTCATCACTTAAACGACTATATTAACAAATATAATATTTAAGTTTTATCTAGACTCCATCAATTAGCTACGGATTGTTGATCTCGATCAATTTTCATCACCATTGCTACAAAAGAATGTTGCAATTACAAAAATCTAAAAAACTAGGAATAATATTAGTTTGATTGAAGATAAAATTTCAAGTACATATAAAGTAACAAGAAAGAAAAACTATGTTACCAAACAAACTATAGATTAAAGTTTTCAAATGATCAAATATGAATTCCATCTTTTAAGTATTTATGGATAGGTTAACCTTGACACATTTAACTAATTAAAACATAACATAGGCACACCTTTTTATCACTAAAAATGTTGTATTTACAAAACATAACAAATCTAAAGTTTGAGTATAACAAAAACTTACATATCAACTTATGGATTGCTTCATCGACAATTAACCTTAGGTGCATCTTTAGTCAGTGCTATTACACGCCTCTTTTTCCTTTGGCTACCACAATTGGGAAAGCTTATATAAACATTCTTCATGGGATTTAGGCAATTGAAATAATGAAACTAACCACGAGCAATTATCTTGACAATAAAAGATTTACAAGGATAATTTAAATAGAGAAATGAAAAATAGTAATCGACTATTTTTTGACTCAATAGTAACCAATCAATTCGAAATAAATTTAATGTTAGAAGGAATTACAATCATTAAAAGGGAATTGTATTACTTAAAAAAAATGAGAATTATATTACCGTATAAATCAATTTGTAATATGGTTAATTATTTTGTAACTCTTTTTCTTAATAAAAATCATCATGTCCTGTAGCTGAAATAAACTATAAGTTTAGTTTAAAAATTTTGAATTCTATTCTTGTGAAAGATACTGTTAAATATTTTTAGTTCTTAAACTCTAATTCAATTGACAAATGTCGATATTGTTAAGTTGGAAGTCTTGTTCCGAGTTTAAACCCAAAACCTCATAGTCGTGAGTTAATTATGATGAAATTTACCACCTCTTCTAAGTATAAAAAAAAAAGAGAAAACTATTAATATTTTTTTTGTTAATTTTTGTTGAATCATTTTTGTTGATAAATTTTCATTACTTTTATTTCATAAAGAATTTGACATAAAGAAACATATCTTGAAATAATGTTAGTTTAGTGACATTCAATTTTTTACATCAATTGAATCAATTTTACGATCCATTGCCAATTGTATACAATTTTGGCAATTGAGACGATACAAATCAATAAAAAACAAGTATTACATATCACTAATAAACATCATCGTGTAACTACATTTAAACAACATGGTTTACAAGTCAATTAATGAACTATTTCATTAAATTACAATAGCAATACTATAATTATAAAGTTGTTCCCTAATACATCAGGTTATATCAAATAAAAATAAACCAAAACAAGGCTTGCAAATCATCCTGTGCTACGGGGACTGAACATCAATCAATTGCTAATGTATAAAAATAAAAGAGCTGAGATAAAATCTTAGTGAGTTCTAAAAATAAAGGGAGGGGACGTTTAAAATGTTTTTTCTTCATAAATATGCATGAAACATGAAAACATCATGCATCTCATGCTAAAGCTCTCAATTTCAATTTTCTTAAAAGCTTAATTTAAAACATTATTTATTTCTTAATAATTATGAAAAATATATGCATGACCTCAAATCTTTTCCTTGCAATAAGGAAAATTGCCCAATTATCTTAACATTGATCACCAAGATAATTGAGACCTGATTGGTAAAGGTGGTTTGACTAAACCCCAACCAATCTCCTAATTATTCTCATTTACATGTTATTCCATAAATGGAACAACCTGAATATCCCAACGTGAATAAGGCCATGCATGATCTGATTAAAAAGAATGCAATGCACTTGAGATGTTATGTATGTAATGCCTTTGTCATGTCATGTATGCAGTGTAGCATTCATCCATAACACTTATAAATAACATAACAGTAAATTGAAAATCAAGTGAGAATTAAATCCTAAGTCCCTAATAAAGAGAGTTGGAACCAGACGCAGGCTTAGCCAGAAGCAAAACTCCTGACTAGAAGCAACACCTTATGGAGTAACAGATCCAAGGCAACATGACCAGAGCCAGATGATACGTGACTAGAGACACAGTCAGAGAGTCATTGCAAAAAGTACACAATTGAAGAGAATAATACAATACTATATTCTTCTTTCTTATATTTTCTATCTTTCCATGTTATCTTTTTTCTTCTATATTTTATCTTTCTCTTATTTTGATTAATTTCATAACAAAAATTATTTTATATCTTCAATACAAAATTACTAGTGCAAATATCTTTTAAGGAATACCTTTAAATTTTTTTTTTATATATCATTTATAAGATAATATTTAATCAAATGAGAAATTTATTGATAGTATATATACCAATTAGTAACATGAAAATATGTTAACAAAAAAATAATACATTAAAATTGTGTGGAATATTTCTCTATTTTGGTTAAGCAATCTTGGTAAGCAATTTTGTTTATACACAACTAATAAATTAAATTGTCATCAATTAAGAAAGATAAAATTTCGTACCCTGAATTATATGGTGCGAAGAACAATTTATCATTTTCTCTATTTGCTAATAACATATCTACAATATATTTCTTTACATTGTCTGGATCGAGTTTCCACATTGACATCTTGTGCAGAGACAAGAATGAGTATTTATTTGACAATTTCATCGTGCACACGACCTTCTCATACAAATATCTTCAATGAAAATTTTAAACTAGATTAATTACCAATACATTTAATTAATTACCAATAAATTCAATTAAATTAAAAGTATTTTTTACCTTATGTACAAGCTCATTACAGTAGCACTGAGCTCCTTATGTTTGAGAAGTTCTTATATGTGCTCCTTTTCGAGAAATTCATCATAGTCATCTCCGAATATATCTTTATTCATGGGTACGATGCGCGAATTGTCGCTGCTGCCCATGTTCTTTTTTACTTGGATGTCAAGACACGCCCCGTATTTACCAAGGCATGGCTGACTTAATTTAGGAGCAGCAGCGGCGACCGATTTTCCTCGATCCAGTTTTTTTCTTGCTGCAAATTTGGCAGCAGCTTTATTACCCGACAACCTTTGTGGTTTGGCAGCTTTATTAACCTCCAATTTTTGAGGTTTGCTGCCTTTTTTTGGATGTGCGGGTGGTTTATTTATTTGGATCTACAAAAATAAGGTTAAATGTTAGTTTATTGAATTTGAAAAAATTGACAAAACCTCATCCAATAAATGTGACAAACCTTTTCGGGAGATGTGACTGATTCGTTTCTAGGAGGCATTTTATCGAGGGCAACAAGGTTTGTGGGCCATGCCACGTAACTACCAATAGCGTCACCCAATATCTACATGTCTCCGTCGTTGTCCGGTATCGGCAACGGTGCAGTTGGTTCGAAAGCAACAGTAGACGATACTTTGACATGGCCCGCAGGGATCAGAGTATTATGCAATACTTCTCCCAAAGTATTATACAATTTTCCTTTTCCCACCTTCCGATGAGTAGGCGAGGACAAGTATAGGAAACATGAAATGACACCCTAAATCAATAGTTAAAACATAAGTACAATTAATATATAATATTGTTTAATGCATAAGTAATTAAAGTAAGTAATTAATTACCTCGGGAATACTTTTCAAACCGACGTTGCAACTCGCGATTTTACTCTCCATTTGTATTTCATGTTGGAGCTGATCCGGAAGTTGCTTGTCTTTATTCGTATTCACCAAGAGTGCCACTTGCTCTGATAGGATTCTGAGCTTCTCTAATACTTCCTCGTTGGAAGGTTTTTGGCGCTTCTCTTGAGGAAAAAAGCCTTTGGGAGTTACGCCAAATCCTTTCCCCCTAACTCGACCAGAATACTCAGGGACATTAAAATCTTTGCCCAGAATGTCCCTGCAACTAGCCTTGTTGCCCTCTTCATTTTCAGAACTTTGTTCGATGGTCTCCTAAAATACATGTAACATTAAAAAGATAAGTTCAATAGAATTTTTAAAATACAATATTAAAAAGTATTCAAGTGATAAATACAATATTAAAAAATATTAAAGTGATTATATACTTACACAAAGTTCTTCTATTTTTTTTGACATTTTCATTATCAACCACCCCGTCTTTATTTACACGAGCTTCCTTCCACAATATATGACGACCCAATGGTTGATCGGATTGGGTGTCTTGTCGCTATTCGTTAATATCATAAACAAAATAATACAAATTAGTTACACACTATAGTTTATAATACAAATTCCCTCATTATATAAAAGTGATGTTTAATTACTTACAAGTCTTTGCTCTAGACGTGCATATCCCATATGTGATTTTTTGTATGGGTGCGTCGGATTGCTTGCCCGTTCACGATTTGCCTTACTAATATTCTATATAAAAAAAATAGCAATTGTGTAAAAATTTAAAATACGCTACGAATATGAATAATAAAACACACAAATGCTAATAAATTGATCACTTACGTCAAACGCGGGGTCAGAACGTTTGGAAACAAATGCTTTCCATTCATCGTTTGATATATAATGTTGATATATTTTTGAAGGTTCAACAGTTGTGTTTCCTTCTCTATCTTTTAGATAGAAATTTGAGAGATGAGATCTAAATCCCCGATGGATTTTCCCAACAACTCTCAAAACGTAACTCTTTCGTCCCTCATCAAGAACAAAAGTCGTCTGCAATGAAAAAAATTATAAGTAAAGTATTTCAATGAAAAAAATTATAAATGACAAAAGAGTGGATAAAAAAATTTACTTGAATGTCATTCTATATTATATCTTTGGCATCCTTCAACGCCTTATCTCTCCAATCGTCAATCGTAATAGGGATATTTTGACGAACAACAGCCCCAATATAGCTTACAAACATAGAGCTGTTGGGGTCAATTGACTGATCACTCTCATTCCAGTCAACCTAATAAACTCATATAGTAAGTACATGCTATTAAAAAAAGCTAAAAAAATACATAGCAAATAGAATATAGTATAGTATAACCTCAAACTTGGTGCCATTGCTCCTTGCTTTAATCACGTTTTGCATTATAGTTGCACCACATTTGACTTCATTTTCATAAGTCTTAGTGGTGCCAACTTCTTCATTTTGACATTCTAAATCTTTGTTTGTATCCATTTAACTACAACAAGTTCAACATGCAGTTTAGTGTAACATCAACAAGCTCAACATGCATCATGCATTATTCTAAACAAGCTCAACACGTATCAGTATATATATTTTAAACAAGCTCAACATGCATTTTAATGATTACAAAAACCTAATAACATCAATACCTGAATAATGGTTCGAAGAAAGATGAAATGCGAAGAAAAAAGCGAACGCAGAAAGATCATAGAACTAAGGTTTACAGAAAAACGGTTTAAAGAAATACGTAATGAGGGTTACGTATTTCAATGAAAATATATTGGTAGCAATGGGAGAGATGATATTGGATGGAAATAAGGTTCGAAATGAACGAGATGATCGTGGAAATACAGTTCGTAATGGACGGGATTATAGGGTTTGCAAAAGAAGAGAAGAACGATGAAGGTTGAGATGATAGTGTAGTTTACGTAATGAAGAGGAAACTGAAGCAGTTACTGTTATATATATAACCCTTTTACAGCGCTTTTTTAAAAGAACGCTGTATTAGGCTTTATTGTTTTTTATGTTATTTTTGTGTTTTGTTATGTTATTTTTTAAACTCTTCCTCTTCACCAAACTCTTCTCCTTTTATGCATCTTCTTCACAAACATCAAAGAAAACATCAAAGCTTACTCCTTTTATGCTGAACCTCCAAACAATTCAATCTCCACCTCAACACCCTTTTTATCTCTTTACATTCCTTCTTAAATCGAAACTGGGTCTTCAGGTTCAACACCCTTTTTATCTCTTTACATTCCTTCTTAAATCCAAACCTGGTCTTCAGGTTCATTTGCCATGTTGCGAAAAATGGATTTGTGTCTGATGTTTTTGTTAACAATGTGTTTTTGTTAAAGAGCCTGTTAACAATGTGTTTTTGCGAAAAATGCGTACAAGGTGTTTGAAGAAAATCCTGTTAGATAAGGTCCTGTTAGGTGTCTGATGAATGTTATTTTTAAAGCCTTTTAGAGCGCTTTTTTAACAAGCGCTGTAAAAGGGGTCCTTATTTAATTTTTTAAAAGGCTCTTTTACAACGCTTTTCCCAATATTAGTTACTCTTGAGCGTTAACCCCTAGAATTCACACTTGGAAGGCCTCGGTTCGAATCTGAATTAAGTGAACTTCGTAAATGTAAGCGCTTTTAAAAGGTTCTTTTACAAGAGTCTTTTACAACGCTTTTTAATGTAAACGCTTTTAAAAGGTTCTTTTACAAGAGTCAATTATTAAAAAACTAGGGTAGAGGATATTGACAAAAACAAATTAAAAAATACCTGAGACAACGTAGATGGCCGCACACAGTACGTAGATGATATTAGGGTTTTGAAAGATGTAGAGGATATGAGAGTTTCCAACGTATATAATTATTTGAAAGATGAATTTTACAGCGCTTGTTTCACAAGCGCTGTAATAGGTAGTTAAATTCAATAAAAGCGCATGTATTTTACAGCGCTTGTGAAAAAAGCGCTGTAGTAGGTAGTCAAATTCAACGAAGCGCATGTATTTTACATCGCTTGTGAAAAAAGCGCTGTAATAGGTAGTTAAAATCAATGAAGGCGCATGTATTTTACAGCCCTTGTGAAAAAAGCGCTGTAAAATAATACACGAAAGCGCTTCATTTTACAGCGCTTTTATTACAAGCGCTGTAAAAGCCTTATAACGTTATGCACAAACGTTATATGACCTACAACATCGCTTCTTTTACAGCGCTTGTTATCAGAAGCGCTGTAAAAGGCTCCGTTATTTTTAAAATATATTTACAACAGCGCTTGTGTTTAGAAAACGCTGTAAAAGGCGCACTGTTAAATGTCATTTTTGGCGTAGTGAATTATCTATATTATACTATTTTGTTTGTATTATTGCTTAATTTGATAAAAAAAAAACCCGATATTTAAATATAATTGGTCCGACCTCAGTCCAAGATTGGTTCGACCTTTGAACTTCAAAACTTTAAGCATCAATTCAATCTCTGGTCAGATTTTAATTAACTTGGTCCTATGTCACTTCTTATATCAAGGGGACCATGATATATATAACACATTTCACAGGTCATGTAATACATATTATCAATTCAAAGCTTTACCAAATAAAATGAATAACAAAGGTTTAGGATGACATTTGATCAGTAGAGGTGATATTCAATCGGCTGTAATTTGATTGGTTAGAAATGTAGATTTTGAAAACTGGTCGACATAAGTTGATTACATTGATCAAATGTTATGATTTGGTGAGTGTTTATAGTTATTTAGGAGAAAATGACGTATTTTTGTAATAAGCAGAGTTATAGAAATGATGCAAAATTTGATTCAAAAATGTAATTATGGAGTCAACGGATCTCATTTTTGCACTACAAGGACACCCTTTGCATTGCAACGTGTTATGAGTATTTGAATCATTAAAGCTTATTTTTGCACAAAGATTGATCGGGTCGCACTACGACTTAAATTTATGAATTATCTCTCAAATCTTTATAAGAGATTTAATGGAGTAGTTAAAAATCCAATGATTTTGGTTTAACTCAAAATAGAGTTGTCTAGTTCAAGATATGGTCACACTTCAAATGGCGTATAATGTATATACACTATTTTTTAAACTAGTGGTATAATGGATATACACTATTTTCTATACATACTATTTGAAATGGTATAATGGATAATATATACTATTTTCTTATTCAATTAAAATATAAAAAAAATTTACATGCATGAGTTATTGATGTTGTTGTAGAACCGTTGAAATATCTTATTTTATTTTTTGAAAAATATAGAGAAACTAAATTTGAAAATGCTATTAATTCTCTTAAAGAAATTGTTTATAATTATTAAGTAAAATATTAATAATTTATTTATTAAATTTTGAAAAGACTCTATCTAATAATTTCACTTTAGGCCTCATAACGTGTTGGATCGACTTCTAAAAATATATGAGACGTAGTAACTTATATATTTGTTGAAATTCTAAAATATAGTTTTTATTAAAAAATATGACAACACATTTTAATTATGTCACCAGTAGAATTTTACCTTTTTAAGTCGGTTAAAATGTACATTTTAAGTCAGTTATGTGTCCGAGTTAACATCAAACGACTTAATAAACATGTTTTTTAAATCGTTTTATGAACCGACTTAACAGAGCTTCGTCCTTTTAAGTCGGTTTAACTTAATCGACTTAAACATCATAAATTCAGTTCAATAAATCATCTTTTTAAGTCGATTCTTTAGATCAACAGTCTTAATAGATAGAGTTAAAAAACTTTTTTTTTTTTAATAATTTTCTCATTTTTTTTAATAATTTTCTCATTTTTTTATGCTCCTGCTCCATACTAGCCAAAATTTCAAATCCAAATTTTGTACTTTTTAACCATAATTTTATATAACCATATACTAGCCAAAATATACAGCAAACTACTTATGACAAGACGAAGAATAATTTAGATGTCAATTAACAAAATTATAAAAACACATTTAGCAATATTCAATAGATATATATTCAAGCACCGTCATTTTCTTCAATTAATTCAAAAATAAAATCCACACAACGTTCTTGAACTTCTTTAATTTGATCCGGATGAAATGATCTCGAGTCGTCAAATATCTGGAAAAAAAAACTCAATCAATATCGATTGAATCCTAATTTTTATTATATGAATATTAAAAAAACAATCAATAACAACTTATAATTTTTTATCATACGAACATACAAAAACACAATCAATAACAACTCGTAAAAATTTACGTACTTGCATCCATGAATCAACAATACCAGTTGTTACAATGTTCAACATATGTAACATGACATAATAGCCACACTCATAATTTGAAGCATATCTTTGACTCTAAAATTGAAATAAAAAAATGTTAAATGCATAAAATTTTTATAATATTATAAATGAAGTTATTTATTTGTAAACAACTTACTATAGAAAAACAACATGTTATCTTCGGTTTAACTCTCAAACCTAGCAACTTATAATAACCTTCGAAAGCTCTACAAATTAAAAATAATTATTAAAATTGTGTTATAAAACATATTACAATACTTATGAATAATATAAATAAATTAAATACTTACAAATCAACAATGTGACATTTTTTTTTATCTGTCTTCCTTTCCAATGAACATATAAAGACTATATTAACCTCCTTAGGATTAATAATAAGCAATTTCGAATGACGACTACAATGCACAATTAAATATACATTATATTCAATTTTTTCTATTATAAACAATAACTATAATAGAATATACTTACTTTATTAGATAAAGTGCTAGGTAACAAGTTCTTTTCTCCTCGTACAACTTCATTGGAATGTGGTCTTGAGCATTAGTTGAATCATTTTCACTTTGGATGAAACATGGATCAATAAATTCATACACTTCACTCCTTCCTAAGTCAATACAACGACGATGTAGATACTTAAGATATGAAACTTAATTTTCATTATAAATGAAATTCATAATTTGGAAAAATTTACAAACCTACAAATAAAACATACTTACATTAGCCAAACTTGTAAAATGGTGATGCATATCTCTTCTTTACCCATACACAACTCTATAACATCTTTCGATGGAAGGAAAAAAAAAAACTAGTTCCACCATGTTCCAACTTAAATTCTAAAGGCTTTGACATTTTCATTGTCATTACTATAAATTGTTCAACATAATTTAGTTGAAAGTTTTGTCGTTTTGGTGGAACATCATCTTTCTTTGATACGTCAACAGCTTAAACCATTAAAATATTATATTAGCCAATATAATTAAAAGGACTCAAGTGTTTAAGTACATAAAAAAATATGTGTGACGAATACCTTATTAGAAACAAGTCGCAAGAGTCTTTTTGGCCATTGAATAAAATTGTTGGGGCTTGACCAACTGTTGACACCTCATCAGTGGGCATAGGTATTTGAGCATTTGCATCTAGCACCTTTGTAACCACAACCTTCACCATGTCATTATTTAGAAGTTGATTGTGTATACTGGGTCCTAACTTGTACACATCAGCATATGCCATAATATGAGTATGGCTATCAATATATAATTCACATATTCTTCCACACCTTTCTGATACACTTTACTTGAACTATTAGCATTCATCCAACTATGATTCATAACTACTTCTGTTAAAAATAAATAACCATAAAGATTAATGTAAAAGATTAAAATTAAAACAATTTTATTGTTCTGAAAATGTATAGTTTATTTTTTATTTATTGTCCTAAAGTATCGTATTCATAATAGCTAAGAATAATCTAATAGTGTATTATTGTTTTCTTCCTTATTGCTATTATTTTGTGAATATCTAAGTACCTATGAAATTTACAACAACAAAATAATTGAAATATTTTAAATGGGGAACTTCCAATTACTTTACAACACATAATAATTGAAATATTTTAAATGGGACACTTCCATTTGAAATAGTTCAAACATGACACCTTTTCAAGTGTATTAGTTTAATCCATTTCTTTTATGTATTTCAATATTAATTAATTTTCATGTGCATCAATGATAAGAGCTATTACTTCAGGAATAATAGTTCATTTAATTTCTTTAAGATTTAATACATGACATACTACATTTGTAAAGTTTACACCTTATCTGTCTTTCTACGTAAAATACTATTGTTATTGTATATTTTTTAATTGTTTTGTTGAAGAGTATTTTTCAGCCAAAAAATAAAAGGGCAAACCTAATTGATTTAGATTAAATAAAAGAGTGTGTCTGTGTGCCATGACAACGTGTACATAGTTAACCGCTTAGAATTCGATCAAATGTGACATATAGGTTACGATTCCTCCATTCTAAAACAAACTCACCCGAAAAATATCCATGTCTGATGTCTTTAATACATAAAATACTACGTTTGTGAAGTTTACACCTTATCTATATGCTTTCTATATAAAATACTATTGTTTTGCTCCTTATTATGTCCACACACAAATTCTAAAAAATGAAATATATAAAATATGTAATTTAACTTGAGAATCAAACCTGTCTTAATGAATTGATGAAGTGGTGACGATAAAATGACAATGTTTGTAAAGTTGAATCGAAATGTGCTTCTCGATGTAGAGCGCAGATGATATGAGTGCGGGAAGATAAAATGTTAAGTACACGACAACTTTCATATTTTTTAGTCTGCCTTAAGTCGGTTATCAATACAACTACATTAAACAAGTTTTAAATATTTACAAAATTGCCACCGCCTCAGTTTATTAGGTTGTTTACCAAGTAACTGATATAACTACAGAATAAGATGGGATATATTAATTTTTTAATTTTATTTTTACCGTATCTATTAAGTCGGTTGTTAATATAACTGTGTTAACGGTGTTTTACATATTTACAAAATTGTCACTGCTTCATTTTGTTAACTTGTTTATTTGGGCAACCATTTTAAATATACCTCCGCCTCATTTGTTAAGTCTGGTGGCATGTAAACAACTTAACTCTGCTGTATTAAAAACTCAATTTTCTACTAGTGTGTTGAACTAATTTGATGATCCAAACATATATTAAAAATTGATGTGGAATTATTGTGAAGAGTGTTTGTTTGAAGGATGGTGATGATAAGTTGAAATGCAAACCAGAGAAAATATTAAACAAATAAAATTGAATAACAATTAAGATGAATCGCTTATAAGAGTAGAAATGATAGGAAAAAGGTCAAACTTATCTTCTCTTATTTGGAGAGTAGAAAGTTAGATAAATAAATATATGTTTATATATAAAGTGACTTAAAAAATCTCTAAAAAATGAGGATTTTTTTAACATCCCTAATATAAATTAAAAATAAATAAATTGTCTCACTTAAATATAAACATATCATAATATTTTATTTTTAGGGACATTCACTAAGATACATGTTTTAAACATGTCTACTAGATTTTATTGAAGAATAAGATGAAAAATAAAAAGAAAGAGTGTGTTGTCAAACTCAAGTATACCGATGAAATTTTGGATTGATGCTGCTCAAAGAACCTACTATCACATCAATATAAGCCCATCAACGACCATAATTTGGAAATTCCCCCAGAACTTTGGATTAGTAGAGTTCCCGACTATAGTCACCATTAAGGTTATTGAGTGTGTTGCATGTTAGCTTAAAAATAATGGAAGAAAAGACCTAGAGTGAATGAGGGATTTTTGTTGGATGTTCCGATGAAGTGAAAGAATACATAATTTGATGCATTGAAAAAAAGGTGCATTATAAGTAGCATATCAAATTTTATGGAGAAAAACTTTATAAGTTACAAGATATAGTGAGGACCAGATTCATCTTCAAAATATATTAGATAAAGGATAACAATCATGATGATACATATGGATATTTTCTATAAAGGAATAGTGTAAGAAAATAGATAACTCCACTTCAAGGGTATCAGCCATCAGCTGATGTGATCAGCTATGCATTTCACATTGCCGAAGATTTGAATTGTGAGAAACTAAAGAATATAATCGAGTTATTAAATAAAAGAATAATCAAATCAGTCTTCTCTTATGGAAATCTGAAGGATACTTATTCTTATGAGACAACATAGTGGTTTTGAAATTAAAGGGAGATAATTGGTTGTATCATTTTTGAGATCACTCTATAAACAAAGGTAATCACTTAAATTGTGGTATTTGAGGTTTGATTCCTTCCTATGGAAGTACAAAATCATTAGAAACAAGGATGATTGTTGTGTTTATTTAATATATTTGCATGCAATACCATTGCTTCCTTTCTTCAAAATCACATTTTTACTCGCAACAATTTTGTTATAAATTGGATCAAAAGAAGTCTGATAAGAGGGAGAACTATATCAGAGAAAATCTAAATAATCTTATTAGATAAAGAAGAAGACTAAATTATAGGGAAATCTAGTTAGAGGACGTCTGATTAAAAGAAATCTAAATCATACGAAAATCTAATTAGATGAAATTTGATCAGAATAAGGGAGTCTAAATAATAAATAGTCTAATCAAAAGGAAAAGCGTTATCTGATGAAGTCTGATTGGAGAAGTATGGATAAAGGAAATCTGGATTAGAGAAAATCTACATTAGAGGAAGTCTAACTAGATAAAGTCTAGTTGGAGGAACTTTAGGTCAAATATAATCTGATAAGAGGAATTCAATATCAAAGGAAATCTAATCAGGGGAAGTCGGATCAGATAAAGTTTGATTAGAGGAAACCTGGATCAGATGTAATCTGATATAGAAATTTGAATATCAGAAGAATTTTGATTAGATGAAGTCTGGATCATATGTAATCCGATTAGAGAATCTTAATGTTTGAGGAAATTTAATTATAGGAATTTTGATTAGAGGAAGTCTGAATCAAATGTAATCTAATAAGAGGATCTTAATATTAGAAGATGTCTAATACGAAGAATCATGATTAAAGGAAGTCCAGATCCAATGTAATATGACTAGAGGATCTTAATATCAGATGAAGTTTGGTAAGAGGAAGTCTGATCAAATGAATTCTGATTGGGGAAAGTCTAATAAAAGAATATCATATTTGGTGAAGAACTAAATCAAAATAAACCTACTCAGATGGAAAACTGGATTTGTGTAAATCTTATTAGAAGAAAGTGTACTCTCTTAATTCCTCTCTAACTAATTCTCAATCCCCTATTCATGTTTTTTATTGGGTTAAAATCCTGATCCAGCATCTCAACACTCTCATATAGAGAGAAGGTTTGATATATGTAATTATTATTTTATTTAACAATTCTATTTTATTATATATTATTATTATTTTGGTTTGATAGTTTTACTTTATAATGAATATAATAATAATAATAATAATAATATATAATAAAATAGAATTGTCAAATAAAGTAATAATTACATATTTATTTGATAACTCAATTTTGTTATATGTTATTTATTTAAGTACAACTACAAAACGAAGATAATAATAATATTTAATAAAATAGAGTTGTCAAATAAATATGTAATTATTTCTTTATTTGAAAATTCTATTTTATTATATGTTATTATTATCTTCGTTTTATAGTTTTACTTCATAACGAAGATAATAATTACATATAATAAAATAGAGTTGTCAAATAAAGTAATAAATACATAGTTATTTGACAACTCAATTTTGTTATATGTTATTATTATTTTCGTTATTTAGTACAACTACAAAACAAAGATTTAGAATTACATAGTTATCTTTCATTAATAAATACAGTTATCTTCGTTATTATTATATAGTAAAATAGAATTATCAAATATGTAACGTCCTAATTTCAAGGTTTAAAATTATTAGATATTCAATCAAAATAGTAAATTATAAATTTAGAATTAATTAAATAATTACTTTGGGGATTAGACTAATTTAAACAAATGAAATAATAAGATAATACGATAATGTTAGCTTTGTTTATTTATTTATTTATTGTTTGTTTTATGTAACAAATGATTAAACTATACAATCTTTTATGTTTAATTGTTAGATGAAACAAATATAATTTAAGTTAGAAATGGCTGGTGACATTGCTTGGAATATAACAATTAATTTCGATTAAGTGGTAGAAAGTATAGGCTAAGTTGCTGCAACGCTTGGATTATAACAATCAATTCCGATTAAGTGGTAGAAAGTATAGGCTAAGTGGTTGAAACTACACCGTGAAAACAACACTTCAATTGCACTCCAATTTAGCAAGGTGGAGTTGTAACGTGTTAATTGTGAAACTTAGGATATCATGTAAGTATTTAACTATAAATAGTCACGAAAAAAATTAAAAATAATACATAATTAAAATCTCAAAAGATAGAATTATATCGAATTGGAGAGTAGCTAAAGTATTTTGCGGTTGCGATAACTGTTAATAGCGAGTGACAAAGAAGGATTTTTTATCAAATAATGCTTCAAGAGATGAATAATCACACCCTTTAAACCTTCATGGTACATTTATTTTGGAAATTTAGAATGGAAAAAGAGTTAGATATTTTGATTGATATTTTCTTATTAAAATATATTTGTGTCGAAAACCTAACTCTATTAAAATTGAGATTTTATGAATTGTAATAATAGATTATCAATTGATTTAATTATTTATTATTGTTTGTTAAATTACCATTTCTATGATTGTTTAAATATATATTCTTTTAAAATATTCTTTTATTATATTTTCTTGAATAATTGTTGTTATTATATATTCAAATGAAATATTATATTATAATTATGATTTTACGAATATGATTGTTAAAAATATGAATGATTTTGATTGTGTTTTTGGAAATTAGCTTATGCTCCTTATAGATGAGTATTAAAATTCACAAAGAGATGAAATTTAAACTCCACATGGATGAGTCTTGTACCCCACATATAGTTGAGTATTAAACTTCACAAAGATATGAGGTTTAAACTCCACATAGATGAATATTAAACTTCACAAAGAGATAAAGTTTAAACTCCACACGTGGGTCTTGTACACGATATATGGATGAGTATTAAACTTCACAAAGAGATGAGGTTTATACTCCACATGGATGGGTCTTGTACCCCCACATATGGATGAATATTAAACTTCACAAAGAGATGAGGTTTAAACTTCACACGAATGAGTCTTGTACCCCACATATAGATGAATTTTAAACTCCACAATGAGATGAAGTTTAAACTCCACACAAATGGGTCTTGTACCTCACACTGGATGAGCTAGTGTGACACCCTAAACCCCAAAATAATATATATGATAACTTATATCGTATTTCTATAAAATTTGATGCAAATAAATAAAAATTTGTTTCCAAGAAATAAAAACTTTTATTTTTAATTTTTAATTTAGGATATCACGTTTCTCAAATTACACATGGAACAATTCAAACTTTATTATTCAAATAAGACAATTTAATCTCAATGAACTTGATTTAACTATACATTCTTATTTTAATTCCAAAAACTCACTAGTACTAAGGTTTTCAAATAAAAAGTCATTTGTAATTACATAACTAAAATATAAATTACAACTCTTAATTCCTGGTATCACCTATTAGAGCGAGTTTTCTCTCAAACTTGAACTTCAAGACTCATTAACTTGTAATAACTGCGATTTTGCAAACGCAGGACCAAACCAGTCAAACACAAACAATGACGGAGGTGTGTTTTGAAATCATGTTAATAATATAATATAAGTAACAAGAACACGCATTTGATAATAAATAAACCGTATCATTAAACAAACATTATTCAAGGAAAAATATCACATAATGAAGTCAAAGTCAAAATCAAAATCAAGGAAAATCGATACATTTCACTATAACATCAAATCATCTCATAAATTATTATCGCACACAATACATATTAATCACAACAAAACAATCACAAGAAAATGCAATGCTATGCATGAACTTAGACTCTACTTCACAATGTGGTACCATTCTAACTCTAAAGTACTTGGTTAGGAGGCTTGATACTATGCCACCATCTCGGTGGACGAACAATTCAAATTGGCTCTGTCCTCATAGATCCCCTCAAATCAACCCGAGACACATATACGCGATAGTCGAGGTAAACGTGTTGCATGGTAGCTCCCGACATTTGGAGTGCTACCTCCAAGTAACCTAGGAATTCCCCACCCGAATACCTCCAAGGTCTAACAATCTTACCTTAAGGCTCAACAACAGACCGCCACGATCAAACTCAATTCAATTGTACTTCCCTAGAATCACTAGGCTTGTCAGGCCCTACCTATATGATGACAAAATAACATCCACTTCACAAATTCTCAATATATTTTCTCTCCTCGTTAGCTTAGACTACTCCATTAAGAGCATCGTTTTTAGGAATCATCAATATCTCACCAACCATGGGTACTTCAATATTCTCATCACAATTTTATAACATCATTAATCATACATAATCATGATAATCATATAAACTCATCATAATTTCATAAAATCACTATCATCAATCAAACATCATTATTATCATCACATAAACATATGTCATACAATGCATCCATATTTTATTATCACATCACATAAATTCGTCTAATTAAACATATGCACATAATTTCATTCAACATCCAACATCACAACAATATCAAATACCAAACAAATATCCAAAATTAAATCAATCAACATCTTATAAACATTTCTATTTAACATTTTAATCTCACAATCTCAATATTTTCACATTAATTAATTTATCTCTCAAGGGGCTACTGTTGTACGTAGCGAGCCCCAAATGAATTATTGGGAAATACAATTTTCCCGTTCATCTCACAATATATTATACTCATGAATTCAAATGCTCTCTCACCCCTTACCTTATTTAGATGCTTTCTCAAACACATAAATCAATGGAAATTTTCAACATCAACTGTAGATCGACAACATACAGCGAGCGACTTCGAATAAACGACGAGTTCACAAAATCATTGAGACCTGACAGATAAATTATGCT
Source organism: Cicer judaicum (assembly GCA_037974835.1). Taxonomy (NCBI): domain Eukaryota; kingdom Viridiplantae; phylum Streptophyta; class Magnoliopsida; order Fabales; family Fabaceae; genus Cicer; species Cicer judaicum. Next base: position 10,457,811 of record JBBPBS010000577.1, read on the forward strand.
GAGCTTAAAAATAAATTTTAAATAATTAATATTAAAACTAGGAACAAAAATTGAGTCAAAATGACGAGAAAAAGCTGTAGAAAAAGTCTCACCGACTCGTCAGAGCGTCAAAAGGGTTCGACGTCAACTTCACCAAAAAATACAAATGAGTAGTGCTGCTTGAAGGTTTTGACGGGAGGAATCAAAAAATGATACTAATTTTTTGAGATGAAAAATGTGGTGATCGAAATCGGTCAAAAACAGCTCGCCCGAGGAAAGAAACACAACTATTTATGATTAAATGGAGCCACGGTCGTTAAAATTGATGCTAAAAATGGATTTAGTGGCCGATTTTGTGTGGGGTAGAGGTTGAGATCGTTTCAAAACAGCAAGGAATTGGTGGGGATGAATTTTAGGCTAAAACGGTTTCTTTTGAAGATACGCGTGTTCTTTTCTTGCTGAAGAAGAGAAAGTGTTTTAGTGCAGATGGAAGGGTGCAGGTAGCAGATGTACAGGTGCATGAGTAAAACTAGCTGTAAGTCCCAACACAGGGGAGTCTAGTATATGTGTGATGCAGGAATGGAGGTTTAATGAGCAATTTGCAGGTGTAGAAAAGAAAAAGTGCAACCAGTAATAGCCCAAATTAATATGCAGAAGTAGAAAATAAGGTTGTAAACAGTCATTTGGTACAAAATTCATTTGTTTTTTGCATTTCTAAAAGCCCTTAATAAATAAATAGTTTATTTTACTTTTCTAGAAACTTTTCCCCAAAATACTCATTTTAACATAATATTATCTATCCTTAACATAGATAAATATAATTTTAACCAAAACTCTCATATTCAAAATAATAACTATGATTATTACTATAACATCTTTCAAAATAATCACATAAAAATACATCATTTTTATAGAATAGTCAAAATGATAAAATAAATAAATATAACATAAAAAATATTACTTACTAATTAAAAATAAATATATGCAACTATATAAAAATGAAGAAAATCAATATTAAATTTACTCATATATGAAGATAATTATTTGGAAAATAAATAATTAAAATAGCATAAATTTATAAATAATTAAATATAATTTTGTGTACAATTAACATCAGTCAAACATACAAGAAAATATCACATTAACTGCAACGCCCATATACATGTAGAGTCACCTAAAATCTTATTTTTTTTTTAAAAATATCTACACTATAATACTATTATTTATAGAAAATATATAAAATAATAAAATATAATATTTGTTATTTATATCACTTATTTAGTCAAATATATACAAAATTAGCGTATCATAGAAAGCTCCCATATAACGAAAGTTATTCACAAGATTTATCCACATATATTCTAAAATAATTTCAACAACAAATTAATTATCTAAAATCCTATTTTATTAAGAAAATATTTATTATAAAATTTGGGGTGTTTTAGCTGGTGCTCCACATTATTTGATAATACTCACTTCGCAGAAGTAGTATATCTCCATCATTGAATTGATTGATTATTTTTTGTAGAATAAATATGTATATTGGAATTATTTGATTATGATAGATGTGGATTATCTTAATTTAATTGATGAGTTTTTATTAATTATTGGAAGTAGTTGGTTATTTAGAGAAATCTTAGTTATATCCTGAATAGTTCTAAAGAATATTTTTGGATGAAGGCGGGTGCCATGACCGACTTTTCCGGTTACTGCTCTGGCTGAGAATAATACTTGTTTAAAAATTATGTGTATTATTCACTGAGATTTTGTACCTAGTTAAAGTGTTGATTTCAGATGCAGAGACCGTTGGGGGCGTCAAGAGTTGAGGAAAAGTACTACCTCCCTTGAGAAGAGTGATTTCCTTCGATTAGGTTTGTAGATCGAGAAAAAGTAGACATAATGTCTACATCATACTTTATGTCAGGATTAGATACTATTTTCCCAGTTATGAATATTTAATTAGTAAAGATTTTCCAGTTGTAAGGATTTATTTTGAGATTTCATAACATTACTTATTTCTAACAATTCATTATTTATCACAGTACCTTAAACTTAATCTCACACTCTGGTGGTAAACTAGTGACATCTTCAAGCAATACTTTAGGGAATTCACACACAATAGGAACATCTCGTGTTACCACTTTTTCTTCAAATTCCAATGAGGCTAGGATCATGTATAACTGGGCATCTTTTTTCAAGTGTGCCTTCACTTGGTTGGTGGATATATTGCTAGGCTTATCCCTCTCTTCTGACTCCATGAATTCAATGGTTTTACTAAAATATCTACGTGGACATGGTTGGCAGATAGCCAATCCATACCAAGAATCACATCAACCAGACGCAAAGGTAAACACACTAAGTCAACTCGGAAGTCCCTTCCACACACATGGATAGAAATGTCAAGACAAACACTAGAGGTATCAACAAAATCACTAGTTAGGGTATTCACAATCAAATCTTACTGCAAACGAGATAAAGGTAGTCCTAAACGTCTAACACAGTCAAGAGACACAAAGGAATGAGTGGCGCCACAATCAAATAGTACAAATAAAGGAGTATCACTTATGTGACATGTACCTTGGATCAACTTGTCTTTCTCAGACCCTCTTGCACCATTAAGGGCAAAGACTCTTCCATTGGATTTAGGTCAACTGGCTTCGGAACTCTAGTTTCCAGGTTGTGGAGTCTTCCTTGGGTAGGGGCATGTGGTGCTAATGTGGCCTTGTTGACAATTAAAACAAGTAATTCCAACATCTCTACATTCATATGCCATGTGACCCTGCTTACCACACCTATGACATCGGATAGGAGTAATTGGATCACCATTATTACTATTGTTATTGCGTGAGACTTGACTCATGTTACTATTTCCTTTACTAACTCCTCGTCCATTGGGGTTTCCTCTACCACTCCTATAATTATAATTGTTTCCATTTCCTTTTCCATTACCACTACTAGCTCCTTTTCCAGCTGAAAAATTGTATTGTTGATAATTCGGACGACTTCCAAATTTACTAGGAGGAAAAGAGTATGGTTTTCCTCTATTATGATGCATAGGCCTCTTGTCCTTCATGGTTCTAGTGTTTCGGTAATGTGCCTTTTTAGCATGACTATCCTCGTCATAAATCCTACTCTTATTCACTAGGGTAGGAAAGTCACGGATCTCTTGCATTCCAACCTGTTTCTTGATCTTTGGTATGAGTCCCATTCCAAACTTGATGCACTTGGAATTTTCTCCTGTCTCTCCAACATAGAGTGGATAGTACCTGGATAATTCCTCGAACTTAGCAGCATACTCCGCTACTGACATATTCCCCTGTTCCAATTTAACAAATTCCATCTCCTTTCTATTATGAATATCTTCAGGGAAATACTTAATTAGAAACATGTTCTTGAATATGGCCCAAGTAATTGCAGTCCCAAAATTATCTAAACGTTGGCGCGCATTGTCCCGCCAATGTTTAGCTTCCTCCGTCAACATAAAGGTACCAAGATGCACTTTCTGACCTTCGAGGCATGCCACTCCTATGAAAATTTTCTCAACTTCTTGCAACCACTTTTGAGCTCCATCAGGATTATAGTGACCTTTAAACGATGGAGGGTTAGCCTTGTGGAATCGATCCATCACCATGAATTCATTTATTTGCACATTTCCTTGGCTACCACTGTAGCTAGTAGCTTGAGCAACAACTTGAGTAGCAATCTGTGCAGCTTGGGCAAAGGCTTGTGCAGTAGCTTGAGATTCAACCAAAGCTTGGAGAGCCTGCACTGTAACTCCTGCCATGGATTCTAGAGCCTCAACAATCGCCGCATCATTCCTTCCACTAGCCATCACTACCTAAATCAATCAGATAAGCCAATCAAATATAGTGAGACACTTAGGGAAGTGAGAAACTAACTTAGTTCTACATCACTAACACAATAATGTCCATAACCACAAAACACATAACATAGTACACAAGGAAACATAACGAACACATAACACATTTATGGTCTGATTGGACAGACCAGCACTGATACCACTAATGTGACACCCTAAACCCCAAATTAATTTTTTCTTTTATTTCCTTATTTTCAAAACAATGAAATTATTTTTAAACCAATAAATAAATAAAAACTTTTAAACCTTTTTTTTTATTATTAAGATAAAGAGTATCACATAATCATAAACACGCCAACTAAATCCAATGGTTCCATTAAACTTAAGAACTTGAAATCACAATATCAGACAACAAAATCCATTTTGAAGTACATATACTTATGTTTAATATTAAGTGCAAATGTAGTCCCAACCCGATGTCACTATCAAAGCGGGGATCCCAAAAGTAAAAATAAAAATAACATCAACACAATGCATATAATAAGGGTCTTCAAGACTTGATGACTTCCGCCTCTCCGATGGTACTAGTCATCACCTGCAAGTTACAACTCGTCTGCGTCCATTGCAAACGCCAAACACAAACAACGAGGGGTGCGTATCAAAATTATATAACAGTATAAAATACACAAGGAGAACATGCAAACAATCAAATTATCACAGCCTCAAAAGCAGTCAAGTGTATAATATCAACGGTTCATCAAATTCATTCACAATAAGACAATCACAAGGATGAAATGTTATGCATGTCCTATACTCTATACTTCATCATTTAGTACCATTTTACTTTGAAGTACTTGGTTAGGAGGCCTGATACTATGCCACTACGAGAGTGGACGGATAATTCATGAATGGCTAAGTCCTCATAGATCCCCTCAACTCAACCAGAGACATATATACGCGACAATCAGGGTAGTCTTATGTTGCACGGTAGCTCCCGGCCTTAGGGAATAACCCACTAATCCACTTAGGAATTCCCCACTAGAGGTAGCCCCAAGGTCTATCAGTCTTACCTTACAGTTCGACCGTAGCCTTCCACGATCAGGCTCATTCAGTTGTACTTCCCTAAGTCACTAGGTTTGTCAAACCCTCCCTATATGATAACAATATAGTTCTAACTCCAAAATCCAACTCAATAAGTTTCAGTTTGACTTTACAACATTCATCATTATATATGTATATCAGTCAATCACAATAAAATCCCATTATTCGGTATACACTACTCACAATTCACTATTCAATTTCATCAATCACATGGTAAGGAATCATTTAAGTGGCACATTCAAGTAATATCACAATTTCAATCAAGTAATAAGAACACTCAAGTACATATCATTCATACAATAACAATTAGTATAAATTCAGAAAATCAAATAACACGCAATCTTAATATAAATTAATTCACAACAATTCTATAGGTTTCTAAATTATATTTTAGTCCTCACTATTACCATTCATATATTATTAATTAAATATTATTACTCAATAGGGCTCAACCGTACGTAGTAAGTCCCAAATGAAAATCTGGGAATTTCGGTATTCTCGTTTATCTCACGTTATTTTATACTAATAAAATCGAACCTCATCTCACCCCTTACCTCGAATGAAGATGTCATCCAACGAATCTGATCTACTAACGGGTCGTTTCTTTGTCGGTCGTCATCCCTAATAGTCCGCGAGGGAATTATAGCCACACAACTATCAAATACAAATAAATTACTTACTAAAAATAAATATATAAATAAATAAATAACAAAATAAATAATAAATAAATAAGTAAATGAATAAATAAATAAATAATAAATAAATAAATAACTTGAATAAATAAATTATTTACTATTTGTACTACAACCTAGAAATATATTTAATACCATACATGCTTATGTTTATATTGAGAATAATTTAAAAGCATGCAATTATACCGAAGTCGTGTAAAAAAATGTAGAATTAAATTAAAGCAGTATTAGGTTATCGAAATCAAGAATCGTATAAAAATATATTGAGCAAGTCTAATAGTTTTAAAAAAATGCAGAAGAAAATTCTTGCTACAAAACATACTTGTAATTATAATAACCTAAAATAATGTATAATTTTAATCACTGCTAATGGTACAGTAGAAAGCCGACATTGTTAGAAATACCAATCGAATAATCTAAACTAGTTGATAGAACAAATAAAATTTCTCTAATACATTGACAGGTGAAGATTTCATAATATACATACAGTGAAAGCAATTCAAAAAGGCAAATGAAAAATCTAAATATTTCAATAAAAATCCTAATAAATGTATTAATAAACATGGTAATGATAATGCTAAGTACTTAGATTCACTGCCACAAAAATATTAATTTTCTGAATAGGAAATTGTATGTTAAATTCCAATAAACACTGCTCAAGACTCGAGTCAAATGTTACTAAACATCATGCAACATTCTTTACAATACAAAATTTTATGGATTTAAAATTTTAGTTGATTAACTATTCATGGCCAACATGATATTGTGCTATCATTTATAATTCCACCTCAAATTTGATATGATCTTTCATGATCTTGGTGGGATGTGTTTCTAACCAGCTCCATATGATGATAAAACCTTTTCATTCGATATTTGGAGAAACTTATATTTAGGGATGTGTTTCTGATAAGCTCCATATGATAATCAGGGAACATTCATGGAAACCATTATGACACTTGTTCTAGAGGAAAGTGAAGATATATCCTTTGATTTACTTTCTCCACTTCTGGACATTTTTAGAGCTTGACAGTTTTGATTTTCATTCTTCTTGGTACATTGTGATTTTGAGCTTTTTTAAATTGCCATATATTTATCATTGTCATTATTATTAATCATCATGGTCTAGGAAGTTTTTCCAATTTTCCGATTGACCGTTGGAATTTTATTTTTCAGAATTGAACAATATAATATATTAATTATGGTTTGATCAGGTGGTTAAAAAAGAATCAAGGGAAACTCCACATTCACCACAAGATAATCATGATGGGAATAGATCTTCTAAGTCAGTCACAAGCAACGGCATTGCATGTGTCAAAGAAGACGATGCTTTAGCATGTTCTAAGTCCATTAAAAAGAAAGAGGAAACCGATTGTTCTGGTCATTCTAAAGGTTTGCAAACACTAGATACTTTTTTGGTCACTCCCAAAGAAAGAGGAAGCCGATTGTTCTGGTCACTCCAAAAGAAAGAGGAAGACGATACTTTTTTGTTGCAAACTTTATTAATTATTACTATTTATTTATGCATGATTTTGTTTTGCATTATTCATTTTAAAAACAAATTATTGATGGAATCATTGCTAATTATTTACGAAATGGATTCTTCCCCAAGGTCCAGTACCAAATCAACTGAAGATGAAAAGTTAGAGGAGACTCCAAAAACAAATGCAAAGAGGAAACACACCTCAGGAAGAAAAAAGGTGTCTAATCTGTTTGGCGTTTACACAATTTCTAAACATAATATGAAATCTTCATGACGTATATTTATTAGGGTACTTTTCTTTTGGGAAAATTGTTTCTGTAGCTATGTCTTTGGTCTTCCTAATTAGCAACGGACCAAGGAGTGTTATATAATTTTTGGCATTTACATGGAACATTGTAATATCTAGATTTTGCGTACATGGTTCCACAAATTGTTTGGTATATGGATCACCTGTTTTTAGACATCTTAATCTGATACAATGTTGTTTTATGTGTCTAATCTTGTGTGGTTTCATGATATTCCTAATGCGTTAATTACAATTATGAAATGTATGCATCATTGAGTAAACCTTTTTAACATAGTTATCATGACGTTAAAATATAATTGAGCAGGTGCTAATAAAATAAAAATAACAAATTTAAATAAATTTAACATTAGCGTTGATTGTGTTCGACGCTAAACATTAGCAGTGTTGACCACTAGCGTCGGCCATACCGACGCTGCATTATAATTAAAATTGACTTTACTTTGACTGTAGCATCGGTCATTAGACGCTAATAAATTTTTTAATGACGTGTCAACTAACATAACTAGCGTCGGATGTTTCTATTTTGTTAATAGCGTCGACTTTAGAGTAGGTCTGGCCGACACTAATATAGCGTCAGATGTCATTTGACCGACGCCATGTATTAGCTTCGACCGTTTTAGCCTTGGCCCGACACCGACGCTAAATCAACATTAGCGTCGGTTTTTGGCCGACGCTAAATTCAATTTTTCTAGTAATGATATATAATAAAATAGAGTTCTCAAATATATATGTAATTATTACTTTATTTAATAACTCTATTTTATAATATATCATTAATATTTTGGTTTTATAGTTTTACTTCATAACAAAGATAATAATAACATATCATAAAACAAAGTTGTAAAATAGGTTTTAGTGTTTTAAGTTGCTATAAGTTTAAAAAATCATGTTTAGGGATTAGGGTTTAAAGTTTATTGTTTAAGGTTTAGGGGTCGGGATTAAGTGTTAAGAGTATAGGATTCAGGGTTTAGGGTTTAGGTTTAGATTTTAGGGTTTAGGATTTAATATTTAGGTTTATCTTTGTTGCGAAGTATAACTACGAAACGAAGATAATAATATGATAAAATAAAGTAGTCAAATAAAGATGTAATTATTACTTTATTTGAAAATAATATTTTATTTTATGTTATTATTATCTTTATTTTTAAAAACTAATACAAAACCAAAGTAATAATAACATATAATAAAATAGAGTTGTCAAATAAAATAATAATTATATATTCATTTCATAACTCAATTTTGTTATATGTTATTATTATTTTTGTTATTAAGTACAACTACAAAACAAAGATAATAATAACATTTAATAAAATAGAGATGTTCAATAATTATACAATTATTATTTTATTTGACTACTCTATTTTATTATATTTTATATCATCTTCGTTTTATAGTTTTACTTCATAACAAAGATTATAATAACATATAATAAAA
>JBBPBS010000577.1:10496515-10509113 GCA_037974835.1 Cicer judaicum
ATAAAAAAGAGATTGTTGTATAAATAGTAAGAGATTCAATCATTATAATACTTATATATTTATAATTAATTATTTTAAGTTTTTCTATAAAAAAATATTAGCACACTACCAATAATAATTGACAAATATAAAACAAAATCAAACTTCATTAATTTTAATTGTGAAAATAGAAATATGGTTGAACAATATATATTGTTTTTATATCAATACATGAGTTTATGATTACTTAATTGAATTATATAATAATTTTTTTATATAAACAAATACTGGAGGCTATGTTACTTTTTAGGATTGTCTGAATGTATTAGTATTTTTGAATTTTTTATTGTCCTCAATTGTTGTTGTTGGCTTTCCTTATTATTTAACTTAACATTCAATAAATTTTAACGTTTTGTATAAATTTAACTTCATATTTTTTATATGTGGTAGGATAACTTACGTCATACTTAATTTGTATTTATTAAGCAATGAATTATTTATATTAAAATTGTATAATATGTTTCAAAAATAAATAACACATTTTAACTATTAATAATGATAATGAACATAATTATTATTTTGTGAAGGAAGATTAAAAATATAATTGAACTCTAAAGTCTAGCTAAACCTCATATTAGTATTTCTTTTTTTTAGTCTAGCTTTCAGACATGTGTGTATATTTGAACTTTTCAATATTGTCACTTGTTATGCGTTTCTATTTTTTTTTTACATATTTAACTTAACATTTGATAAACTTTAATGTTTTATATAAATTTATTGATTTGTATGCAATTTAGTGTAACTTGATACTTTATATTTATTAGACAATGAATTATATAAATTTATTGATTTTTATGTAAGTGAGTGTAACTTACGTAATATTTTATTTGTATTTATTTGATAATGAATTACGATAATTATATTTGTATTAAGAAAGTAACATAACAATAATTTTTTTATTAATTTTGCATATTATGTATAAAATTAATGTTATATATGTATTTATTTGTTGAAATGCAATATTAATTTATTTATTTTGAGTAATTTTATAAAACTTAAATTGTTGATAAAATTTCAATGTTTAATGTTGAAGAATATAATATAGCTAAAAAGATTAAGTTCACATTATTGTTAACTTGAATATTTGATGGTCATGGTTGATTGATGGTGTGAAATGGATTTAAATATTTTCATATCAAATTTGTAGATATATATAAACAACTTTACTTATAATTTGAAGACACGAGGTAGAATGATACGTTAATAGCAAATATGTGATGGAAGTGTGAAAGAAGGAAAGAGGATTGCAAATGACTGCTTGAATTTTTTTTCTTATTTATTAATTAATTATGTACCTTAAAATGTGCATAGATTTTCCATTGATTCTATTTAGTGCCTATAAAATTACTTCAAATAGAACACAACATGTATACCTAATATCGGTGGGCAATTTATAGTTAGAAAAGTTCCTTAGTTATAGAGCGTTTTGATCATACTGGTGGAGAGCTAAATTTCCCATGTAATGAGTAGAGAGGCTTATAAATGATTACTAAAACATTTGAGATGAGATAATAGTAATATAGAAAAAATTTGTCACCAACAAATATATAGGGTTTAGAATTAGAAGAGTAGTCTTACTGAAAGTAAAAAGAAGAAATTGAAGAGATGTGAATGTTGATGAAAGTGGGAGGATAATAGAATTATTTTCATGAGTAACTATTGTTTGTGGATTTTCAATGTGATCTGGTGTGTGAAATGTAAAAGCTAAATAGAGGTATAGGAAATGTGAAATAAATTGTAGAGACTTGTAAATGATCTATTATATATATTTAAAACAGACCCCCGATGCCAACTCATCCTATTTCATCCACCTATGCAAATATTTCCCACATCAGCCAAAAAGCTGATGTGGACATCTCCTCCTTTCTACCCTCTCAACCATGCCTAATCTCCTCTCAATCCCTAATATGCTAATAATTTATTATTAGTCATTAAATTCAATAAATAAATAAAAATCAATTAATCATTCCTAAATATCGACATAAATGCTCTTTATCTAATTAATGTCAATCCATTTATAATTTTTTTCAATTTATGTCAATCTATTTTGTAGTAACATTTTATAAAATAAAAATATATATTCTATTTGACAGAAAATTAACAAATTTATTAAAAATAATAATAAAATACGAATACATGAAAAATTATTATAAAAGTTACTTCCAATTATTAAAATACATAAATTTATTTAAAATTATAATATATATATATATATGAATATATTAAAAAATATAATGAACAAAAGTTTACTATATATGTGTTATAAAAAAATATGTTAACACTAAATTTTCATCAATTAAATTATATATTTATAATTAAATGCTATTTTTTATTTTAATTTTTCTTATTATAATGATGATTTAAATGTTAAAAAATAAATAAGAAATTAAGTATTGCATAAAATTAAATTATTTTTTAATATAATTTATTTTTGGTACATATCAATATAACAATAATTTATTTTTGGTATATATATTTAAAAAGACCCCCAATGTCAACTCATTCTATTTCATCCACCTATGCAAATATTTTCCACATCAGCCATAAAGTTGATGTGGACATCTCCTTTCTCCTCTCTCAACCATGCTCTCAATGTCTAATCTTCTTTCAATCCCTAATATGCTAATAATTTATTATCACTGCCACCTCACATTTTCTTCCACATATACAAATATTTGTCACCTCAGCTAAAAAGTTGACGTGTACATCTTCATAGAGAGTTTCCTCAATTTTTAGTTTTTTCACAAATTCTATATCATCCACTATTTTATACTATCTCCTATTTAAATATTATTTCATAACGTCTACTCAAATTTTCTTAAATTAATTGCATATTATTATTTCATAATGTCACATTATTATTTCATAACATTTGTCCAACATCTTTTAAATTAATTCTACATTATTTTAAAAAATCAATATGAAGTTTTATGTCAATAATATATTTCAATTTTATCAATTTAATTTATAAAAGAGAAGTACCCGACAATAATATATATTTAGCTTTATATCAATAATATATATTCAATTTTATCAATCTAATTTATTGAAGAAAAATATTCAATTTTATCAATCTAATTTATAGAAGAGAAGTACTCAACAATAATATATATTTAGGTTTATATGAGTGTTATTATTGTGTCTTCGAGAGAAAATTGTTTTGACGTATATTATTCTACTTCTTCAAACAATTTCTACGATTAGTGGCTTGCAAGTAGCGAAAATAAAGCAGAAATGGTGCAATATATGTTTTAAAGAAGAAGAGGAAAATGGCCAAATTCAATAACTTGTATGGTTACGAAGTGAGATCATAAAATTAAATCAAATGAAATAGAAGTAATTAAATATCAAAGGAGAATGCCACCTCATCATATTTTGCAACCCAATTATTTTCAAAGTAAATATAATTGGAAAATTTTTATTATATATTATTATTATTATTATTATTATTATTATTATTATTATTATTATTATTATTATTATTATTATTATTATTTGGTTTTTGTTTGTATGCGACATATATGCCTTCCTGTTAACATCATATTGACACAACTATGAAATACTCAGTTAAACAAAAACTTGAAGCTATACCTAATTCCATAACAAAGTCCTACTAACTCTATAACACATACACCTCTGATCGAAAGAATGTTCCAGTATACGGCACCGATATCTTGACTATATTCAATTATTATAATATAAACGCCAAAGGAAATACAACAGAAATGCAAGTAGCGGAAATAAAGCAGAAATGGTGCAGTATGTTTTAAAGAAGAAGAGGAAAATGACCAAATTCAATAACTTGTATGGTTACAAAGTGAGATCATAAAATCAAATCCAATGAAATAGAAGTAATTAAATATCAAAGGAGAATGCCACCTCATCATATTTTGCCACCTCATTATATTTCATCCACATCAGCTAAAAAGTTAATATGTACCTTTTGAGAAGTATGTCCTCCTCCTTCAACAACTTCTTTAATCTCTTTAATTCCTATTTTTCCTTTTTCTTCCACAATTTCTTTAATACCTCCAAAATCTATTTGAAAATATAATTTTATAATAAATTTATAAATTATAAAATTATTTTAAAAATTATTTATAATATATTTATAATTTATAAATTATTTTACAATTTGATAATAATTTATAATTTATATTATTATCAAATTATTTTATAAGTTATTTTATAATAAATTTATAAATTATTTTATAAGTTATTTTATAATAAATTTATAAATTATTTTATAATATTATTACTCATTTACCAATAGTAATAATTTATATTATTAATCATTAAATTTAATAAAAAAAAATCGACTAATCACTCGACATAAATGCTCTTTATCTAATTCTCTTTTCATGGACAATTATATTATTCCACCTTATGGTGAGTAATGATTTTATACGTTAAAACTTCAATTACTCATTAAGGTCAATCTATTTATAATTTCTTTCAATTTATGTCAATCTATTATTTTAGTAACATTTTATAAAATAAAAATATATTTTCTATTTGACAGAAAATACATTTATTAAAAATAATCCTAAAATATGAATATATGAAAAATTATTAAAAAAGTTATTTCCAATTATTAAAATATACAAATTTATTTAAAATTATAATATATATATATATATGAATATATTAAAAAAATATAATGAATAAAAGTTTACTATATATGTGTTCTGGAAAAATATGTTAATACTAAATTTTCATCTATTAAATTATATATTTATAATTGAATGCTATTTTTTATTTTAATTTTTCTTATTATAGTGATGATTTCAATGTTAAAAAAAATTTAAGTATTGCAAAAAATTAAATTATTTTTTAATAGAATTTATTTATGATACATAGCAATATAACAATAATTTAATTGCACAAACAATTAGTTAAAACTTTTATCTATTCTATTCTCTATTATCTATTATATATATTTAAAACAGACTTTTAAATGCCACCTCATCATATTTTGCCACCTCATTATATTTCATCCACATCGGCCAAAAAGCTGATGTGTACCTCTTGAGAAGTATGTCCTCCTCCTTCAACAACTTCTTTAATCTCTTTAATTCCAATTTTTCCTCTTTCTTCCACAATTTCTTTAATACCTCCAAAATCTATTTGATAATATTATTTTATAATAAATTTATAAATTATAAAATTATTTATAATATATTTATAATTTATATATTATTTTACAATTTGATAATAATTTATATTATTATCAAATTATTTTATAAGTTATTTTATAATAAATTTATAAGTTATTTTATAATAAATTTATAAATTATTTTATAATATTATTAGTCATTTACCAATGGTAATAATTTATATTATTAATAATTGAATTCAATAAAAATAACTAACTAATCACTCCTAAATATCGACATAAATGCTCTTTATCTAATCCTCTTTTCATGGACAATTATATTATTCCACTTAACAAATTTGACATGAAACAAAATTATTGAAGATAAAACTCTAACACACCCTAAAGATATTTTAATTTGGGTTCTATGTTATGTTAGAAACCTTTTGAAGGAGATAAGAAATTCCTCAATGTTTTTTTTATCTCTACCCCATTGTAGTAAACCATAACATTCTCTACTTCAAAGTTCTCTTCTTTTTACCTCTTTTCTTCCTTCAAACTCTTGATCTTTTATCTTTTTCTCACAACTAGCAAAAACAAGAAGAAAGGATAATGATTATGTTGTTTTTCTTTCTTATTATGCTTAGGTGAAAGATGAGGTTATATATAGTGTTAGTGAGTAAAGAGGAAAAATGGAGTATGATTATAGTAAACTTTGGTTCATTTTATTTTTTAATATATTCATATATATTATAATTTTAAATAAATTTGTGTATTTTAATAATTGGAAGTAACTTTTTTAATAATTTTTCATATATTCATATTTTATGATTATTTTTAATAAATTTATGTATTTTCTGTCAAACAGAATATATATTTTTATTTTATAAAAAGTCACTAAAAAAATGGATTGACATTAATGAGTAATTGAATTTTTAACGTATAAAATCATTACCCATCATAAGTGGAATTATATAATTGTAAAGAGGATTAGATAAATAACATTTATGTCGATATTAATGAATGATTATGTGGTTTATTTCTACTGAATTTAATGACTAATAATATAAATTATTACAATTGGTAAATGACTAATAATATTAAAAAATAATTTATAAATTTATTATAAAATAACTTATAAAATAATTTGACAATATTATAAATTATTATCAAATTGTAAAATAATTTATATATTATAGATTTATTCTAAATAATTGTAAAATAATTTTATAATGATATATTTATTATAAAATAATATTATCAAATAAATTTTAGAGGTATTAAATGAAATTGTGAAAGAAAGAGGAGAAGTTGTTGAATGAGAAAGACACTATCAAGATGTACACATCAACTTTTTGGCTGAGGTGGATGAAGTACGATGAAGTGGCAAAATATGATGAGGTGACATCAGGAGTCTGTTTTAAATATATATAGGAATCAAGAAAAGCAAAGAAATCATATAAAAACTGAACAGATAAAGAAATAAGAATATTCTAGATAAAACAAAGAATGTTCTTCAAGATCAAGACTGATCATCACAGCCTCAAGATTAAGATTGATCATCACAGCCTCAAGATCAATCAATCTCCACTAGTTTAGAAAAGATTTTGCCTCTGAATTTCATGCTAATGTTATCAGTACTTGGTAAGGAACAAGTAGGATCCATTCTAGTAATAGAAGGCATTTTAATCACTAAGATAAAAGCTCATGAATCAAGCAAGTTAAAATAAGTATGAACCTTCACCAGCTTAATTGTCAAGAAAGTTAATCAATCTTGATATGTACAAAGTTGTCCAGATTGATCAAACACTGAATCTCAAGATTGATCATCAATCTCCAGAAAGTACAAAACTGAAAGTATAGATCGATTATCAATCTCCACAATTTTGTAGAAGCTCACTATCAATCTCCTTATCTCTGCCAAAGTTCATCATCATTCTCCAAACTAATTTGAACATAATCGAGTTTATTGGTCAAATATTTAGCATCAACAGATTTATGTGAATCATAAAGGTTGAATATTCAAAAGTTGAATATTTTTATTCACATATAGTAGTTTTGGTAAAAAAGATAGAACACTACCAACATCTCTTTTGACTACCATTAAATGCTCCAAAACTCCTATAAAAGAAAGGCCAATGCTCAGTAAATTTTTAGAAGTTCAAGTGCTATCAAGTCTCACAAATCATTCACATTCATATACTTGAAATTCTCATTTTCTCAAAGAAAGATTCAATTCTAATTATACATATTACTTTGTTATTTTTGTACTAAATTTTTTGTAAAGAATTGTATTTCAAATAAGAGTTGAAACATCTCAGATTATTTCAAAATAATTTCATCATTATTGTAAAACTCAAACTATAAGAGTTTAGTATAGTTTGAATAGTTTGTTTGAAATCTTATCAAGGCTGATAGGTGAATTGATTAAATCTCTTTCTAGGTAGAAAAAGATAGAGCTGCTAACAGATCAATGTTGATCTGAGTTTAGGGCTGTAAAACTAAGAAGGTTCTTTGTTTTAAACACTTAGTGGAAAAACACACAAATGTAAGGACTGCATGTAGCCCAAGTTGGGTGAACCAGGATACATCCTTTTGTGGTATTATTTCTTTTATCTCCTTATTTATTAAGCTTGATTGATTACTTGAATTAAAACATAAACTGAATTTCTATTTGTCAAGCTAACCAAGAACGTTCTCCGTTTTTTGGTAAAAATCAAGAACGTTCCCCGTTTTTTTGGTAAAAATCAAGAACGTACTCCGTTTTGTGTTTTCTTAACCAATATCATTCTTGAGTTAAATCCTTAAGTTTTTGAGGAATTTTTAAATAGGAACATTTACAATTAAAACCCCCTTTCCGTGAAAATCGACATTACTATTCCACCCTCAACTCAACCTAAGACTCATATATGCAACAATCGAGGTAAATGTGTGTTGCATGGTAGCTGTCGATATTTGGAGTGCTACCTCTTAGTCGCCAAGGAATTCTGCACCCGAATATCTCCAAGGTCTAACAATTTTGCCTTAGGGCTCAACAACAGACTGCCACGATCAGGCTCATTCAGTTGTACTTCCACGAAATCATTAGGCTTTTCAGACCCTACTTATATTATGATAAAATAATCTCCACTTCAATTTTTTTTTTTAATATTTATTTGTTTCCTCGTTGACCTATGATAGTCCATTAAGACCGTAATCTCAAACACAAATTGGAATCACAACTATTTCACCAACTATAGAATTACTTCACTATTCTCATCACATATTCAATACATCACTATCGTTAATCAAATCTCATCATATAAACTCATCACAAATTTATAACATCACTATTATTAATTATACATCATCATAATCACATAAATTTATCAAAACAAATTAACCTTTTATCATCACTTCATATAAACCCGTCTAATCAAACATATACATAAAATTCATTTGACACTCAATATCATAACAATATCAAATAACACACATTTAATGAAATTAAATCAATCAACACCCTATAAATATTTCTATTCCATATTTTACTCTCATATTTTCCATATTCGCATATTAATTAATGTATCCCTCAAAAGGCTATGATCGTACGTAGCGAATCCTGGATGAATTGTTGGAAAATATAGTTTTTCCGTTCATCTCACAATATATTATACTCATGAATTCAAACGCTCTTTCAACCCTTACCTTATTTAGATGTTTTCTCAAACACAAAAATTAATGGAAGTTTTCAACCGCAACAGTAGACCGACAAGGTACAACGAGCAAATCCGAATAAATAGCGAGTTCACAAAATCGTCGAGATGCGATTGAAAAATTATGCAGAGCATAAAAATAGTTGTTAAATGATTAATAATATTTTTTGGGGGTTAAAGTGGAGTCAAAACGATGAGAATAACTGTAAAAAAAAGTCTCACCAACTCGTTTGAGCGCCTAAAGGGTACGACTTCAATTTCAACGAAAAATGCAAATGAATAGTTTCTTCTTGAAGGTTTCAACGAGAAGAATCTAAAAACGATACCATTTTTTTGAGAAGACAAATGTGGGGATCAGAATTGGCCAAAAATAGCTCGCCCAACGAAAGAAACGCAGTTGTTTTTTATGAAACAGAGCCACAATTGATAAAATTGACATGAAAAATGGATTTAGTGGCCAAGTTTGTGTGGACAGAGATTTGGATCGATTCAAACTAAGAATTGGTGGGAATGAATTTGAGAGAAAAATTGTTTCGCTGCCATTAGTTTGATTTTCAATTTTTTATTTTTTTAATTGCAAAATGAGTGGTGTAGATAGCAAATATAGAGGTACAAGAGTAAAATTGTAAGGTCCAATACAAGATGGTAAAGTCTGAGGCAGCGGGTGTAGGAAATAAAAATCCAACCAGTAATAGCTCAAAATTAATATGCAGAAGTAAAAAATATGGGCGTAAACAGTCGTCTTGTAATAAATTCATTTTCTAGGAAATCTAATTTTAGTCAAAACTCTCATTCTAACATAATATTATTTTTCCTTAACATAAATAAATCTAATTTTAGTCAAAACTCTCATACTCAAAATAGTAACTATAATTATTGCTATAATATTTTTTCAAAATAATAACATAAAAGTATATCATCTTTTTAGATTAGTCGAAATGATAAAATAAATAAATAAAACATCATCGAAGTTATATTAATTGCTAAATCAAAATGAATATGTATAAAATCATCATACCGTAACAACTATATAGAAATAAATAAAATCAATATCAATATTACTTATATCTCAAGATAATTATTTGTAAAATAATTAATTAAAATAAGATAAATTTAAAAATAATTAAATATAATCGTGTGCACACTTAACATTAGTCAGCATACAAGGAAATATCAAATTAACTACAAACACACATATGCGTAGAATCACATAAAATCTTATATTTTAAAATACTATAAAATATAAAAATATAATATTTGATATTTATATTACTCATTTAGTCTAACATGTACAAGATTAAAACATCATATAAAGAAAATTAATCCTAAATTTAATTAACATATATTCTAAAATAATTTTAACACTAGTTTAATTATTTAAAATTATATTTTATCAATAAAATAATTTATTATAAAATTTGGAGTATTAAAGTACCTTTATTGTCTCTTCAACCAAGAATCGTTCACATTGATCCCCAAAAGAAGACTCTTTTAAAAATTAACCTTCAAAGTTCATAAGACTAGACTTTATTTCCCTCACATTGACCAACAATTTAGCCTTGACATCAACACCTAATGCTCCAATAGCACCAAGGATCTTAAATTGAACACATTCTATATAATTTAAATGGTTTAGTTTTTTAGGAAATAATTTTATTTCGTGCGATGAGATATTTATTTTGGCATATTTCTACTATTTGTTCATTTATGATCATAAATTTGAATTCTCATTTCTTAGATTCAGTTTTAAAAAGTTGGTTCTCTAATAGATATAGTAAATCTAATATTTATTGAAAGAAGAGGATCATGAATTCATTAATTTTAATAAAAACTATTGTAAAAAATTAAAATTATTAATAATAATTCAAGATGGATTTTTATCTTGACATTTGTTGATAAAAAATAATTAATTAGTTGTCCATAAATTATAAATAAAGGAACTAAATGAGATTAAAGAAGCGAGTCTGTTATAAAAATAAAAATAAAATGATCACGTACATAAGCTTACATAAACAATTATACATGGTATGTAAAACATCAATTTTGTTTTTGAAAGGTATACAACGTCAATCTTATTATTATTACTATTTTGCATATTTATAGTGTATGATTTATTTTATATTTTATTTTTACAACTAATAATGTCTTGGCATTCTCTCTGACCCATACCATTTTCCTTTCTTCCCTTGTTTTATTTCTCCTCGTTGGGCTTTTCTCTTACCCTTCCCGCTTCTTCCTTATAATAGCAATTCTCCTTGCCAATGACCTTGACCATGCCTCTGCTCTCTTTTTTTTCTTTGCCAAATCTATTTCCATTTGCTTTTCTTCTTTTTCCTTCTGCTTTGCTTCCTTTCCTTTCAGCTGTGCTACGATTTGCCGCTCCTTCCTTATAATAGCACTTTTCCTTGCTAATGCCACTGACCATGCCTCTGCTAATTTTTTCTTCTTATCCAAATCTATTTCCATTTGCTTTGCTTCCTTTTCCTTCTTCTTTGCTTTGCTTTCCTTTTGCTTTGCTTCCCTTTCCTTTCGCTTTGCTTCCTTTTCTATTATCCTTTCTTCCCTTATTTTATTTCCCGCACCAACAGGCTTATTTTGATCAAAAGATTTTATATCTATGGGTTTTCGCCCACCATCAAGCTTATCTACCAAAACATTTTTCTTTGACTCTTTTGCATAAACTACAAATAAATTAAGTTACAATATTTATTAAATTAATTATATAGTAAGAAAGTAATTGTCTGTAAGAAAGTATATTGTTTACCATCTTTGGATGTCTCTATTGCCACAACAGATAAAAGAAACAATTCACAAAGGAAACACAAATTAAAAGCTTTGATTTTCAACATTGCTACAATTTCTAAGAATTTATTGTTGTGAAACATATGAGTATACTCGCCAAGATAAATAGGTATGAAAGTCAAAAATAGATTTATTAAATAATATATTATTTAATTGGCTTTCGAGAATAATGAGCCATCAATATCTATTAAGCCATTGAAGGGTTATTGAGATAAGAAAAGGGTTTAAACTTTGACAACTACGAGGTTGTTTGATAATTTCTTTAATAATTAACATAATTGTAGATTTTTGGAAAACATAATTATCTATAAGTTTTCTTTAATTATTTTTGATTGAATCATTTAATTTATATCTCATTAGCTACTTAACTTTTTTATGTTATAATCCACTTACATAAATATAATGTTATTTTTTATAAGTTCTGTTAAAAAAATATAATGTGGACTTTAAGATATTAATGTGTGTATAATAGTGTTGATGTGGTAAAATAAAAAAATAAATAGAATTTTTCTTAAAATTAACAATTTTTTAAATTTTTTAAAATTCTTCTAAACTAAAAAATGAAAACTCAATGTGGTTCTTAGAATTTTTCTAGACAAAACATAAAAGATTAATACGATAAATATTTATTTTTATAATTATCGCACTCGTATTATTATACATACGTTAAGCTAAATAAAATGCTCTTTATCTAATCTTCACAATTATATTATTCTACTTACGGTGAGTAATTATTTCATACATTAAAAATTCAATTACTCATTAATGTCAATCCATTTATAATTTCTTTCAATTTATGTCAATCGATTTTGTAGTAATATTTTATAAAATAAAAATATATATTCTATTTGACAGAAAATTCACAAATTTATTAAAAATAATAATAAAATACGAATATATGAAAAATTATTATAAAAGTTACTTCCAATTATTAAAATACACAAATTTATTTAAAATTATAATATGT
>JBBPBS010000577.1:10509466-10533727 GCA_037974835.1 Cicer judaicum
GACATAAATATTCTTTATCTAATCTTTAACAATTATATTATTCCACTTGTGGTGAGTAATAATTTTATATGTTAAAAATTCAATTACTTTGTCAATCCATTCATAGTTACTTTCTATTTATGTCAATCAATTATTTTAGTAATATTTTATAAAATAAAAATATATATTCTATTTGACAGAAAATACACAAATTTATTAAAAATAATCATAAAATATAAATATATGAAAAATTATTAAAAAAGTTATTTCTAATTATTAAAATCTATTTCTATTATATATTTAAAATAGACTCCCAATACCACAACAACTTATGTTTTTTTTTAAAACTCTTGATGAAATATGTTCAATTATTTTTCTAGAACAACTTCTCATGCTCGCAATTAAAATATCATACTAATAAAACAAATAAATTTAGACTTCTCTACAATATAATTCAACATTAATATTTTTTCGAAATAAAAAATATTAAATAGTCAATCATATTTTTAAATTTTTACATCTTATTTTTTAGTTTGTATTTTACATTTTATTTCATCAAATAAATACAAGTACCATTATATGTTGAAAAATAAATTAACAATCAAAGAACAATGAGTCAAACAATTATCCTATATAATAAATTATCATACGAATTTTACAAAATATTTTAAAAATTAAATTAAATGATTGTGATAAACATGATTTTCTCTCATTTTAATTTTCCTAATCATATTCAATTATTACAAATCAATAAAGTAATATTATAAGATAACTATATTTATAATACATAAAATATTATTTATAAAACTTATAAAATTAATTAATATCCGCGCATCGCGCGGGCCATAATCTAGTGACATATAAGAATATAAGTTTGTGAATTTTGAATAGAGACGTGACACAGTATATGAAATGCAAAAGCTAAATAAAGATATGAAAAAAGTGAAATGAATTGTAGAGACTTATAAAGGATGTCACGTAGAAATATATGTGATGTGGCACATAAATTTTTGTCAATAAACAAAAAAAATATGGAATCTGTTTTAATATATATATATATATATATATATATATATATATATATATATATATATATATATATATATATATATATATATATATATATATATATATATATATATATATAGGCTAGATTTAAAGAGACTTCCACACATCTGTGGAATTCGTTTTTCAACATGGTCGTAGAAAGGTTACTATGCATAGGAAGATGGTTGATGGGGAAATGTTTTTATTATTCTATTACTATAATTATGTTCAAATTGAGGTATTTATCTCCACACTTCAAATTTTCGATTCACAATGTTTTCATGGTTGTTCATGACATAGTATTTGTATGAGAGTTTATTATTCTATGCTCAAGAAAATTTCTTCTTCTCATCCATAAGGACAAGAATGTGCTTGAAAGGGATAGAGTATTGTTACATAAAATTAGGTTATTTATTTTGGTGATCTGTTATTTAATAGTGAAAAGGTTTCTAGATTATTCCATTAGGTTATTTATAAATGCTTTACATATATAACTAGGTCAATTATCTCTTGAACGAAATCAACTCAAATTTTAACAAATTTTTCTTCTTTTTTATTATTATGAATATTATTTTTTAATTAAGGTCTCATCATGCACTAGAACTTATTCATTTATTGGTTTTATTGAAGTCATCCATATTATCTGTCTCATGTTTTTTAGGGTGAGTTAATTGTAGCACCTTGTATCAAAATGATGATGAAACACCACATGCTCGAAGTGGTGAAGAAATCATTTATATTGTTTTTTAACTAATTTAAAAAGATTAAAAAAATATAACGACATATAAATTTTGAAACTTAAAAATCAATACGAGAAGAAAAAAAAACTTAAATGTGAATGTGAAAGTGAAATTTAATCAAAATGATAACACGTGGATAATCTATTGTCATTTAATATGAAAATGTGAATTTAATCAAAATTACTTATGTGCAATAAGCAAAATAACTTAATAATGATTGGATCAAAGTGGAACATTTCAACACCCAAGCTAGTGAAAGTTGAAAGGAGTGAGATGTATTTTAGCTAAGAGTGGGGTACCTTGCATGGAGCATCATTTAAAAACACCCTTCAAATATTACAGGTCACCCTTCAAATGTTTGGAGCAACATTTTTCATTTATTGTTTGATTCTCTCAAGCATACGTACAAAACAATCAAGTGGAATTTATAGGTGCTTAATTTTGTTGGATCCTTGCGGGTTTAGGAATCAACATCATCCTATCATTTAGTACTAAGACTTTTCAAACAAATCTTTTATAGAATGTCGGTCCCTTTTGTCCACATTAAAAGCAAGTAACATGTACCAAATGTTGTTTCCTAGATTTGTGATAATATCTATCGATATCGAAAGATAATTAGTTGTTATAAAATTGATCTATATGATTTGATGTTTTTAAATTTTTGCAATTCAATTTCAAATTTAGAATCTCTTTCTTTTAGTATGATATTTTTACTTTCTAATAAACTTCATTTTTCACATTGTGATGATTTGTAAAAACAAGATACTTTTTGTGTAACTTTATGAGATAACTTTAAAGCGTTAAATAAGACCTTTTTTAAGTCTATTACTGTCCAAATTTAAAATTGTTCTTCTTCTATGACCCAAAAGTTCAGTCATATTCTTAGCATCCTCGTGAAGTTTTACAAAAGTCTCTTACAATTGTTCATAAGTTGGTCCAAGATAAATTTTATAATCACTAACCTCATTTTTTTTGTGACTTTTGACCATAAAGAAAAACTTGCTTCACCTTTGTCACCTGACTTAATACTTCAACTTTCCTCACTCGAGGAATCTCGAACCACCTTCCTACTTGATGGTCCATAATCCTTCTTTGACTTGGATTATGAGCCATTTTTGGCTTTTGTTCTTCTTTGTCTCTTTTTTAATTTCAATTGAGTATTTTTGTTTTCATGCTCATGTTCAAACTTCAAATTTTCAAACATAGTAGGGCTGCTCATTGATACAAATTCTTTAGACTTGACAATTTTCAAAATCATGGGTCTAAAATCTCCATCAATACAACTATAAAAGTTTTTAATTAAATCTTGGTTTAAAATTTCTTTATTGTGCTCATTAAGCTTATTAACAAATCTATTGAAATGTTTTAGCACTTTACTAATGGTTTCACCATTGTTCATGCTAACCACGTCAAGAGAATTTGTTAATTTTCAATTTTAGAAATATTTTGTTCTTGTTTTGTGCACCTCATGCTAAGAACTTTTTTAGATCTTTTTTCATTTCCATTGTTACTCACAAAATGACTCGCAATGATAAAACCATTATTATTAGAATTTTATGTTATAGAATCTTGTATTGATTTTATGTACTGAATAAATTTTTGTTTTTAGCAAATTCAACACCTTAGAATTTGATACAAATTCAAAATTCTATATCTAAGTGTTTCTATTAACTTCGATCCATCGAGTCTTGATTTGAGATCTTTGTAAATTTGAGATCTTATGTTTTTCTTGTATAAGTTTCTATATGTTTTGTGTTGCTTGATTCCAATACCATTAACTTTTGAATATGAATTTCCAATACACTAAATATGCATGTCCATCACAAATAATTTTATGGTTTCTATTATGCAACTTAAACTTATTTCAAACAAATTTTTAAAAATATCGAACTCTATGCAACTCATCATTTAAGAAAATAAAAAACAATGTAAATTTACAAAAAGCAAAAAGTAAGAGAAAGATAGACTCACACATCGATTTATGTAGTTTTCTTTACTTTATCCTTTCATGTAGAATATATTTTTTCCCAATTCAATTGAATGAGAGTTTCTTCCTTTAATATAGACTTCGAACATTTACAAGATCCTTCAACGAATGTTACAAAACATTGCACACAAACCCTTCTTCTTAATCGATCTTTGACACATAATCTTTGAACAAACCTCCAAATTATGAATACTTATATCTTCAAGATGAAGATAACACTTCAATCCTACTAAGACAGGCCCCTAGAGAACCCTCTCTAGAAAACCTAGGAAGATTACATTCTTCAGTATTTCGATATTCAATTCATTGATACCTTCGATGATCCATACCTAGAATAGATACCCCAACAATCGATATACTTTCATTATTGTTTCTTGTTTCAAAACTTGATTGCACACACAAGTTTCACAAAAAAGTATTCGTGTATTTAGAAGTGTTTAAAAAAAAAGCTTTTATATGATGCATGAAATAGCTTGTATGGTATGTGAGAATAAATATTATATATAAGTTAGAAATATAAACTAATTGAAAATTCTAACACTTATAAAATTTATGTATTATGTATGTATTATCTAATTTTCTAAATATCACATAAATTTTTGTAATGTTACATTATATTATATCTTTTGAATGTTAAAAATTTCTCTAGTTTTTAGAGTTGTTAAAAAACTCTTTATGAAGATTTAAAAATAATAATTCTACTGTTATATGAATCTTTATAAAATTTCATAAATAATTTGGTTTATTATAAATAAAAAAATATGATAAATAATTTGGTTTATTATAAAAAAAAATATGATTTATTACTAAGATAAAATATGATATCTATATATAAAAAAAACAAATAAAAAATATTGTATGATTCAAATACAAATGACAGTTTATAATAACCTTAAAATACTATGATTCAACTAAATTATTCACACCACACATTACTTATTTATCGATAGACATTTATTATCTTGAAATTTTTTATTAATTATATTATATATATGGTAATGATTTTTTTTGACATATATATAATTGACTATGATGGTATAATATTAATAATCACAAAACAGATCACAAAAAAGTTTATAATTATTCTTAGAGTGATTTATTTGTGTAATTGTATACTTTCATTTTGTTTTTTGTTTGTTGAAATTTTGATTTTATCCTTTAAAAATGATTTCACTCTAAATTCATGTTTAAGAGTGAAATCTTTTTTATTTGTTTAAAATTGAGAGGTTATTAAATTGAAACTTACCATTCTTATCTCAACAATAGATATAGACTATCCGATTTCTTTTTACGCAAAGGCAGGCTAGATATAACTTATACAGTTTCCTTGCATTTTTATTTTATTAAATCATAAAAATCAAGGAAAATAATTGGTTCAAGTAATCTATCTATAAATATAAATTGATACATCATATAAATTCTAAAATTCATTTTTTTAACAAATTAATTCAAAATTCATTTTTAAAATTTGATTAAATTATATGTGACATCTTTTTTAATGTTTGAGTTATTAAGACACAAGTGGTAGTACTTGCTGGTTTTAAAACTCAATTTTAAAATCGAAAATAATAAAATATTTAGTTGACAAGATGAAATATCTTTTTACTCTTTGAGTTTTTGAGACACGAGTTGTACAGCTTGATAGTCTTGAAACTTTTATTTCAAAATAATTATTCAAATCAAACAAGAATATACGTAGGAGCAAAATCACATTCTTGTCAAACACATTAATAAAAAAAAAATGTCCTTTCTTTCTTAAGTACACATTTATTTCAAAATCATATTAAAAAAAATAATTGTTATTCATTATTAATAATAAAGAGAAATAAATATATTTAAGTTAATATTAATTTTTCACAATTAGTTATAGGTAATCATATTTTAACGGATGTCATAGAGTGTTAATATCTTCTCTACGCATAATCGACTCCCGAACTCAAAATTTAGTTTCAAATACTTTTTTTTCCTTCTGTTTTTAAGGGTTTCCCAATTTTTTATATATCTTAAAATAAATTTTGGTGGTAACTCCATTAAATTCGAGAAACACTTAAAATTTAGGTCGTGACAATGCCTTAGTGCATCATACAAGAGATGTAGTGTTTGATAAAACAAGAATGACCATGATTGACAAAGAACATTCTTCATATTTGTTTTGCATAAACGGAGAACGTTCTTTTTAGATCAAACAACAATACTTAGAGTGTTCAGATTGAGGTGGAGTCACCTCAAGATCAAGAGATTAATCATAAAAACATATTCGATACATCACTTGATTTAATGTAGCAACAGAACCAGATTTGGCCAATTATAACTTAGTTAGGGATCGAGAAAGAAGGGTTATCAAGTTGCCATTCATATATGGTCAAGCAAATTTAATATCATGCTTTATGTGTTGTTGAAGATCTTCAAAGAGTTGAACCAAGCAATTACAATGAAGCAATTAACAATAAAGATAAAGAAGCTTGGATGACAGTTATGAATGAATAAATGCTTTCATTAGAAAGGGACCAAACCTGGACTTTGTTTGACAGTCCTAAGAGTCAAAGGTTAATTGGATCAAAATGGGTGTTCAAACGAAAGGAAGACATTCAAGGACAAGTGAAGATAAAGTTCAAAGCAAGGTCATATGCAAAAGGATTGCAACTGAGGAGAATCATGTTGATGCCTTCACCAAATCACTTTCACAAACTAAGTTCAAGTATCGCTTGGACATAGTTGATTTCTACAAAGAGTAAAGTTGTGGCATGGCAACAAAGACAATGAATGAATTATTATGATTTTGAATCAAAGTGGAGAATTGTGAAGATATGCTTCAAATCATATAACTAGAGTTAGTTATGTTTTAGTGTAGGTTATAACTGAATTTAACCAATTTGGTTATGACAAAGGTAGATATAGTTAGTTAAGCTAATGTACCTTTAAACACTATAAATAACTGTAATTGCATTGTGTTGCAAAGCTGGAAAAATAAGAGAGGTCAATGCAATTGTCAAAAGGATTCATAGATATTCAGATAACATAAATTAAGGGAGAAGGATCAAAAAGAGATTGTAATTGAAAGCTAATATTGTTGAATTCTCAACAGTGAAAGATACTAAGAGATAACAATTGATGAGGCCTTAATCTTGTAAATTCAAACCTTCATAATGAATTGTCTTGCTATCTTGTCTGTGACGTAGGTCTCAAGAAATTGAAGCTGAACACGTAAACCTTGGTATTAATCTTGTCTTATCTTTCTTTAATTTTGGTTTTACATTGATTTAAAACTATTTTCAAAACTGCAGAAACGAAGAACATTATTCGTTTCAGTGTTTCAGTTTCGGTCAAGAACGTTATCCGTTTTTCTGCAAAAACGAAGAACATTCTCCATTTCAATTTATAGTTTTGCAATTGTTAGTTTTTTGTTTTGTTGGTTAATTCTTGTTGCAGATCTCATTATTATTTAACAAGAGACCATGTGAATACTACATCATTTTATTATCATATACAACATGATAAATTAAACAGATTTAGAAACAAGTAAATGAGATGAATATTACATCATTTTATTATCATATACAAAATGATAAATTAAACGGATTCAGAAACAAGTAAATGAGATGGAGAAGGACTTGAAGCAGGTTCTTTGTACCACTCATTTGCCTCTCTTGTGAGAAAATAGGCATCTGCAATTGGAAATATTAAAAGGTGAATTTAGAATTATTCTTGTATCAAGATATTTTCTTAAAACAAATTCAATTTAGAATTATTCTTGTATCAAGATATTTTCTTAAAACAAATTCACTTTTATTATTGACAAATTCTAGGGTGGACACCATGGACCAATGTTTAATAATCACTTGAAACATTAACAACGAATACTCTTTAGAAATATAAGTGAACGATTCTCCCTATCTTATCGTTTGAGGCAGTGACTTATTGATGTCGGTTTGACAAATTGAATTTTGAAAAAGATATTTGTTTATCCTTATTTTTGCATCAATTGAGTTATTGTCTCATCTATACAGTACTAGAGAATTGTTCTGAGGAGTGTCGTCCATCTTCATTAAAATATCAAGTGACTTTTAACAGTGAGCATTCACCGGTCATTTAGTACTTTGAAAAACTGATGTTTTGTGCACTATTTTCCATCAATCACGCATAAATAAGACTTGAAATAATATTTCTAAAAGAATTATTTTTAAAAATGTAAAAAGAATAATGGTTTAAGCACAACAAACCAAGTCATTTAAACACGATAAACTAAAATGATAAGTGAAGTGAACACAGCCTTCTTTCAATCAAGGCAGTCAACGACGCAATGTTTTTACAAGAGTCCACCCAACAGCCATTTTGTTAACCATAATTTTACTAGCCCCATCTCTCAATTGTGTTCGAAAGAGCTCCAGATACAACCATCTGGCTGTTTGTATGGTGATTGTTTTCGACTAAGGGTTATCAATCAGAGATCGCTGATAATACCATTGTTTAAATTGTTTAATGTCATAGTGCCACTATTTGACAACACTGATAGACATATTGTGGATGACAAACAATAGCAGTTTGTTCGACTGCAATGTTGTAGTGTTATAGAGTTGCCTATAGCCGCTATTTGGCAATATTTTTCAACAAAAGTCACCTAAGTGCAAAGGATTCGCATTTCCAACAGCTTTTATATATATATATATATATATATATATATATATAACTTCCTATAATAAAATGTGAAGCTCTGCATAATCTTGTGCTATACAATTAACATTTTCAGATGTCATTAACTAAACTCATTTCCCACTTTCCTAAAAGGAAATTGTTGCAGCATGCTAAATATATTTTAGTTATTGAAGGTTACCTGCCAAGAATACGTCTCGGTATTCATCATCATCGTAAACAAATTGTGGAGGATCAGGTGAACCAATTCCAACAATAGTGCTTCCACTGCATCATATGATGTTAAGACAACATATATTAGATAACAACAACTTCTGGAAACAAGGACTATAATTAAAGCGACCACAAGAGCAACATAAATATTGAACTACCATCAGATTAAGAATAAGAAATGCATGCCATTCCTAATCTTACTTTTGATTAGAACCTTTAACAGAATTAGAACTACAATATAAAGGAATAAATTCAATAATTCTACCACACAAGTATTTTTAGAAAATCTGCAGCCAGAAAAATTCACTGAAAAAATTACAACTAATACTTTGCCACAATAAGAGAGAGATGTCAAATGCTCTGGATGGAATTTAAACAATTTTAAATGAACACTTTTTAAAGCAACTAATAAATATATTAGTTCCAGAAAGCTCTAGCAATTATGTTTCACTTTCAAAAAATGTGAAAAATGCTAGACAAGATATTAAAGAATATTATTAGGTTTTTTCACCTTCCTGACATAAAGACAGCATCATATTCTCCACGACCCGCTGCTGTAATTCTCTGTTTCAGTCGTTTGATAGAAGGAAGAACTTCAAATGCCGGAGGTTCTGCAAATGAAAACAAATGGAAAATGTGAAAAAAAAGATTTAAAACCAAACGAAAATGTAATGAAGCAGAAAATTACCAAATTAAATTGAAACTCTGATGCATGTGAATGTGGGAACAGATAGAATGTAACAATTTGGAAGGACTGATTTGCAAGACATTGAAGGGTATATTTGATATTTCATGATATGTAGCACATACAATGGGACAATATGCAATCAAGAAGATCAAATCAAAGCAAAAGTGTAAGTGAAAAAATTAAGGAAAGATGATAAATGTAGAGCTAAAAGCATACCTAAATCATTAATGCAAACATCTTGAGATATACCATTCCTTGAGATCCTCTCCAGCAATATTGAAGGGTCAATATTACTAGTCTGGTCCAAACGTAGACGCTGTATCATTGCATTGGAACTTGTTAAATTTGTGACTAACAAAAAAAATGGTAAAATTCAGATACCTTGTAGACTTCTGCAGTTGAACACGCCTGTTGAGGCTTTATGAGAACCATTGGAACATCCAAAGATACTGGTGGCGGAATATTCTCAACAACCTGTACAAGTGAATTGCAAAAATCTTGAATACCTTCATAAAATGATCTGATGTCTTCTACTTCTAGTACCAAATTACAAAGGGCTACCAAAACAAAGATCCATCTAGGTGATGTGAAATCAAAACTATGGCTTGTTTGAATGGACTTATTTAAACTTATCTACTGACATAAGCACTTGGGAACCTGCTTGAGAGAGCTTATGGAAACAGTTTATGAAAACAACTTATAGCCTGTATGAAAGCAGTTTGACTTTATTTCATCTTTTGTTATAGAAATAGTTTATACATAAACGTTTATGCTATAAGGATATAAGCACTTAATTAAGTTGTTTATTCAAACAGGATCTATAAAGGATGGGTTCACTTGCTTATATTTACTGAGAAGTGAATGATTAGTACTCCCTTCATCTGTGTCTCATTTGGAATATAAACAGTTCTTAAGAAAACGATTACTTATACCAATTTTCAATGCAAAATAGTATGTTATGACTAAAATCTCACTGTACTTTATTTTTTGTCTAGTATATACTCAGAACTACTTTAATAAATAAGGGTAACAATGGAAAAAAGTAATAAATGCTATATTGGTATTATAAAATGATAAATAATTTGAGAGAAAAATATTTCAAATGAGATACGTTATATGATACAGAGGGAGCAATGTTTTGTGGAATGAATCAAAGTTGTAATGCAAGACAAGACAGTAGGCTTCTTAAACCATTGTACAGATAATCAGATATATCATACATTATCAATTGGAGGACATAATGAGAACACAGCAATAAATAAGTAATAAACGTCTTATGATATTTCTTCAAACTGATTTCACATTCAAAAAAGGAGTATTTGGACTCACCTCACCTCGACCAGTGCAATAGGCTGCTCCCTGAGAGAAAAAGAAGGGAACATCTGATCCAATCTCACATGACCATTCTTGGAGTTCTTTCTCTGTGGCAAGACAACCACTGAATTGATTTGCAGCCCATAGTGCAGTTGCAGCATTGCTACTCCCACCACCAAGCCCTGCTCCAGTGGGAACCCTTTTATCCAAATGAATCTAGCAACATGAAAACATACATTAATTATTGATCTAAGTAGAGTTCCAACTTTCAAGTAATATAAAGATGCAATTTTTTTTTTAATTCAAAATAATAA
This sequence comes from Cicer judaicum, assembly GCA_037974835.1. Taxonomy (NCBI): domain Eukaryota; kingdom Viridiplantae; phylum Streptophyta; class Magnoliopsida; order Fabales; family Fabaceae; genus Cicer; species Cicer judaicum. Next base: position 10,520,399 of record JBBPBS010000577.1, read on the forward strand.
CAAAAGAAAACCATGATAATAAGAGTGGTTATTTCATACCCAAAAGAATTTTTCAGTACCAGTCTTCTTCCTGTAAAGATTAAGCGCCTTAATAATCTGTAAGAAGAGATTTTTTTCACATTGCGTTATCCAAATAAATGTCTGGAAGAAGAAAATGTCGAAAAGGAGATCAATATTTTGTTTTGCCTTACCAAATTTCTATCATCAAGGGGCACACCAGACACATTGGTAGACAAGGCATCCTTGGTATTTGAAGGTGATAGAGAGAACTTAAGGATGTCACCTAGACTTATTACCTTTTGTCACATTAAATATGAATTAAGATAAGCTCAAGAGTCAAGAATAAATAAAGAGTAATACTCCATGAAAAAAGACGCAGAACCTAATTTAGTCCCTCTGACAAAAACGATTCCACAAATAGTCCTTCAAAAACTTAGAAGAGTTGCATTCCAGGAGCTTATCAGGGCCAGAGCAAACCTCCATATCAGCACACATTAGTCCCTAACAAAAATTTAAATGCCGAAAACTGTCCCTGACCAAGTGACTATTGTGTCCTGATTTTGTAAATTTAAGGAACAAGTGGACTATATTGTCTGAGGGAATAAATTGGGTTCCACATTTTTTCTCAGAGACTATAATTGGTCTTGGCACATAAATAAGTAAATCAAATTAACCAATAAATTTGAAAAAAGAGAACTGAAAGATTTACAAAACTTTGATGAACTTACCTGAAATAGCGATGCCAAATCATGATACCCATCTTCCCTCTTGTTGGTTATTCTCAAGAAAACATTTATCTGCACAACATAGGTTGACAATTTCAATAAGAGACAAACTAATTTTCATAGCTTTTAACTTGTAAGCAAAAGAAAGGTTGTTTTTTCTTTCAAAAAAATTGGGAAAGAGAAAATTATTATTAATAACGTGAACTAATGACCAGTTTACCACTGTTACTTGAAATTACAATGACAAATTCTTACCAATAAACTAACACATCAGGGACAAGCAAGAGAATGGATGTTGTGGTTACCTTGCAAGGAGAGAACAAAGTAAGCCTTGAAATAGGAGCATCCTTATCAACTACATCAGCTAACTTGTTTATCCTTTCCATCAGGATCATACACAATCTAATTTTTTACCAAAAAAAAAAAAATACAAACTTTTATTAACAAAATTTCAATACATGATAATTATAAGTACATTCAAGAAAAAAAATTAAATTATAAAGATGGTAATAATATATATCAATATATTGAAAGAATATATATATATATATATATAATAAAACAAGAGAAATTGGTGGAAGACTCGACTTGGTTACTAGTAATTCACAAGTAGTACTAACTTCTCATGCCATAATCTGATCCATATTGTTGGTCTTGTCATTTCGAGTACATATTCTTTATTATTGTTTTTGTCGTTAATTTTCTTCTTCTCTCGGGTCGCCCTTTTGGGTTTTCAACCCAACAGATACTTTTGTGTACCCTAATTTTTGCCTAGGTTGCCCGATTTTCAACCTAGCGGGTTCTTTTTATTTTTATTTATTTTTACCCTATTTTTTGCCTAGGTCGCCCTTTCGAGTTTTCAACCTAGCGGGTATTTTTTTTTGTACCCTAATTTTACCTTGGTCGCCTTTTTAGGTTTTCAACTTAGCGGATATTCATTATTTAAGCATAATACTTTTTTACGGCGTCTGAGTTTACAGGAAGAGCTAAATCTTTTCCATCCATATTCGTAAGGATTAAAACTTCGCCTGAGAAAGCTTTTTTCACGACGTATGGGCCCTTATAGTTAGGAGTCCATTTTCCACGATAATCCTTTTGAATGGGTAAGATCTTTTTCAGTACTAGGTCTCCTTCCCGGAATTCTCGAGGACGTATTTTTTTCTCATACGCTTTTTTCAGTCTTTTATGATTTAATTGCCCATGGAATAAGGCCGCCAATCTTTTTTCTTCAATCAAATTCAATCGATCAAAACGTGTTTGTACCCATTCTGACTCCTCTAGTTTAGCTTTCATTAATACTCTTAGCGAGGGGATTTCTACTTCAATAGGCAGCATAGCCTCCATCCCATATACTAAGGAAAAGGGGTTGCCCTAGTTGAAGTGCGTACCAAAGTACGATACTCGTGTAGTGCAAACGAAAACATCTCATGCCAATCTTTGTATGTTATAACCATTTTCTAAATAATTTTTTTGATGTTTTTATTTGTTGCTTCAATTGCACCATTCATTTTTGGTCTATACGGGGACGAGTTGTGGTGCTGAATTTTAAAGGTGACACACAATTCATCCATCATTTTGTTATTTAGATTTGTGGCATTGTCAGTAATGATCTTTCTTGATAGACCATAACGACATATTAATTCAATTTTTATAAATTTGACTACCATATTTTTGGTTACATTGGCGTATGAAGCGGCTTCTACCCATTTGGTAAAGTAATCAATTACCACCAAGATGAAGCGATGTTCATTTGATGCTTTCAGTTTGATCATTCTGATGATGTCTATGCCCCACATTGAGAACAGCCAAGGCGTTGAAAGGGTGTTCAGGGGCACTAGTGGGGTGTGGATATTATCAGGATATATTTGACACTTATGACATTTCTTTACATAATTAAGACAATCTTTTTCTAGGGTGAGCCAATAATATTCGGCTTGAAGAATCTTTCTAGACATGACGTGTACATTCATATGGATCCCATAAGAGCCATCGTGGATATCTTGTAGAATTTCTTTCGCCTCATTGACATCAACACATTTGAGGAGGATATTCTCTATTTATAAGATAATGTTTGATGTCGTGATACCACAATTTTTCGTTAGTTTCTTCTTCCATTACACGGCAGTAGGCCGGATAATCTCGACTCTCCATTTTAAATGATAAGATTTCATTGTTTCTATTTATTTAGAACATAGATGATAAATTAGCCAAAGCATCAGCCAATTGATTGTCTTCTCGAGGGACATAGTGAAACGTGATTTTGTCAAATTCTAAAGACAATTCTTTTATGTAGGTAAAATAAGGTATTAACTTCTTATCTCGAGTTTCCCATTCTTGGTTAAGCTGATTAATGACTAAGGCTGAATCTCCATACACTTCTAGAACTTTCACTTTTGATTCCAAAGCCGCTAAAATTCCCATGGCACAAGCTTCATATTCTGCCATATTATTGGTACAATCAAAACACAATCGCGCTGTGATAGGTATGAACCTTTTTTTGGGAGATATTAAAACAACCCAAATCCCATGTTCCATTATGTTTGAGGCCCTGTCGAACAACAAGGTCCATTTTCCATCATCATTTTCTTCAGACAAAACCATGATGCTTTCGTCTGGGAATTCGCATTGTATTGACTTATATTCATCCACAGGTTGATTATCTTGATAATCTGCTAAGGCACTCCCTTTGATGGCTTTTTGAGTAACATAGGTAATATCATATTTTGATAAAATGTACTTGATTGGATCCATTTTGGATATCAAACAAGTTGTATGGCAAAGCATGTATTGCCTCAAGAGATGAGCAGCCCAGGCTAAGGCACAACAAGTACGTTCTAACATTGTATATCTTGTTTCAACATCTGTAAATTTTTTACTTAGATAGTAAATGGCATGCTCCTTTTTTCCTGTTTCATCATGTTGCCCCAGTACGCATCACATGGCCCCGTCGAGGACTGTAAGATACATAATCAAGGGTCGGCCAAGAACTGGTGGGGCTAGAATTGGAGGCTTTTGCAAATATTGTCGGATTTTTTCAAATGCATTTTGGCATTCTTCGTTCCACACAACTATTTGATTTTTCTATAAAAGTTTAAATATCAGTTCACAAGTAGCAGTTAGCTATGATATAAATCTTGAAATATAATTTAATCTCCCAAGAAAACCGTGAACTTCTTTTTCTGTACTCGAGGGAGGCATTTCTGCAATGACTTGAATCTTTTTGGGATCAACCTCTATTCCTATCTAACTAACCACAAATCTCAATACTTTCCTCGATCTCACACCAAAAGTTCATTTGGAAGGGTTGAGCTTTAGCTTAAACTTTCTAAGTCTTTTGAAGAGTTTCTTTAGATCAACAATATGTTCTTCTTCTGTTTGTGACTTCGCAATCATGTCGTCTACATAAACTTCAACCTCTTTATGTATCATGTCATGGAATAAGGTTACCATAGCTCTTTGGAAGGTTGCCCCAGCGTTCTGCAGACCAAAATGCATTACTTTATAACAAAATGTTCCCCAAGGAGTGATCAAAGTCGTTTTTTCCATATCTTCAGCTGCCATCTTAATTTGATTATACCTAGAGAAACCATCGATAAATGAAAAAGAGTGAATGGCGAGCCGTATTATCAACCAAAATATCAATGTGAGGTAACGGGAAATCATCTTTAGGACTGGCTTTATTATGATCCCTATAATCGACACACATTCGTACTTTGCCATCCTTTTTTGGCACTAGTACAATATTGGCTTTCCATCATTGGGGATAATTTGCCACAACGAGGAATCTTGCATCAAATTGTTTTTGTACTTCTTCCCTAATTTTTAGTGACATATCGGTCTTCATTTGCTTAATTTTTATTTGACCGGAAAAAAGTCGGGTTTTAAGGGCAATTTATGCTCCACTATGCTAGTATCCAATCCAAACATATTCTGATATGACCAGGCAAAAACATCTTTGTATTCATGCAGGAGTTGGATTAGTTTGTGATATACTTCTTTCTTTAAGATCGTGCCAACCTTAATTTCTTTCCTTCCTTCTTCTATTCCTAGATTAACAATTTCTATCGGTTCCTCAAAGGGCATGATACCCTTGGTTTCCCATTCTACCTCTCTTAACAAACCTAGAGGGGGTTCATAATCTTCTTCATTATCTTTTTCTGTTTGACTAACAAGATGGTTAAGATTATGCAACGATATCTTAGTACAGTCGTATGTGAATGAACTATTCCCAAATCTGCAGGATTCAAGGCTAGGATAAGGAGAAAGAAGGAGAGAAAAAAATTGTGAATGAATATTAAAAAAAAAAAATGAAAGTGGTAAGAAAAAACAATAAGAAAACAAAATGAGAATGCATTTATTGAAATTCAAAGTATTGGTAAAACAACATTGTGTCCATCCTAAATATAATGAAACATCTTAAGGTATTAGTAACAGTAATAATGCTTTTAGAATCACATGGGAATTGCATGAAATATTATAGGTGACTTGACTACTTTCCAATTCTTGATTTCTGCTCCTACACCACACAAACGAATCCAATTAGCCTCCCCATCAAACATATCTTCTTCAACTGCTGCAATATGGATCTCACTTGCTGATCTTGCACTTTGGAAACTCTGTCGGATGTCACAGATGGGAATCCTTTCGATTCTTGGTTCTCGATTTTCAATTCGAGCTAATCTTTTTTGTTTTGTCTCTTTGACCAATCTTTGTTTGTCAGCTCTGGTGGGTTTGTAGCCTAAACCCCACCTATCTCTATTCTCAAGAATTTCTACCGGTTCTTTAAGCCCTTCTTCATCCCTCCCCAACCCATTCCATGGATGGTGTCCTCTGCTCAACATGAACTTAGCAACCATAATAGCAGTGTTTGACATATGTGGTTCTATAGGTGTCGTCTCGACATAAGCGGTGTCCACGATTTCTAGTGTTTGGAAGGCAGTTTGTAGAGCTTCTTCTGCTGTCTCAACATAAGGCATGGTGGACAACTTACTCACCAATAAGTCTTCTTCTCTAGACACGATTACCAATTGGTCATTTACCATATACTTCAGCTTTTGATGTAAGGTTGATGGCACTATGCCGACAGAATGTATACATGACCTTCCCATTAAACAACTATAGGCGGGTACAATATCCATCACGTGAAACGTGATTTCAAATGTGATCGGGCCTATTTGAATTGAGAGTTCAATTTCCCCCATTACTTCTTTGCGACTCCCATTGAAATCTCTAACAACCATGGGACTTGGTCTCATGTATGTACCATCACAAGGTAGTTTTGCTAATGTTGATTTTGATATGACATTCAACGATGAGCCATTGTCAATGAGGACTCTTGATATTATATGGTCGAGGCACATTACTAATATGTGTAGTGCTTGATTATGCCCTCTTCCTTCGGTCGACAACTCGTCATCTATAAAAGTTAGGTGATTGTTGGCAGTGATGTTATTTATGATGCCTCCAAATTTGTCCAAGGTGATGTCGTGAGTGACATGAGCCTCGTTTAGTATTTCCATCAATTGCTTCTGGTGGGACTCATAATTCATCAATAGGGATAACAATGAAATCCTTGTGGGATGGTTAAGTTGGTCGACTATTTTGTATTCACTTTCTTGGATGATTTTGAGAAATTCTTGAGCTTCTTCATTAGAAACCTCTTTGTCATTTTCTATTTTCTCCTTTTCGACTTTTTCAATTACTTTCTTTTTCCCTTTATCTGTGTATGGCTTCTCAAACGCCATATAATTTCTCTTTGTGATTTTTCAAGGGAGTATATCCGACCACTTCTAGTCATTCCTCTTATCCCTGAAACATTCGTGACATCGGTGGTTTTAGAGCTAGAAACATCTTTGTTCTTATGTTCAGCTAGATGTACCTTTATATTATAGTTCCAAGGTACCGCTTTGTTGTCTTTATATGGAAAAGGGCTTGGTATATAAACTATTAAGGTCCTCATATCACCATGTGCATTCACACTTTCCTCCTTAGTGAAATGAATGACCAACGATCTATTTGAATGGTGCCTATGTTTATCAATTTTCGGAGCTTATTTTTGATCTCATTGCATTCTTCTACGGAATGATCTTCATTGAGGTGAAAATTGCATCTTGATTTCCCATTGGCACTTCCTCGGAGTAATCCAAATTTACGTAGCTCATAGAAAATCAGTTCCATCGGCGTCTTAATTTTTTCAACCTCCTTTATTAATTGGTGATTTTCTTCGATTGCATTCACTATTGGCCCACCATGAACTGGTAGGGGATTATTTTTCACGCTAGGCTCATTTTCATTAAAATTCAACCATCCAGCTTTAAGCAAATCGTGCACCTTAAATTTTAAAGCTAGGCAAATTTCAGTAGATTGTCTTATAGCCCCATAGTGGTAATCACATGTGGCATTCTAGTCACATCCTTTAGCGTAAGGTGGTTGTATAGGTTTCCTTGGACATAGTGCAACCATAGAATTTCTAACCAGATGTGGTAATAACTCTACATAAGTCACAGGGATTGGGTCGAAATGTACAAACTTCCTCCAACGATAGTTTTTTCTCTGACTTTCATGTGAATCTTGATTCCCTTGTAAGTGTTGACTTAGGGTACCCGAGCTTTGTGAATTTGCAGCGGCGTAAGGGCGATGCACAAAAGAAGGATTAGTTGGGTTTGACGCAACAAAATGGCTTTCTTCTTCCTTTTTCTTATTCGCAACTGCGGGAAATTTTGTGTGTGTTATTTAATCCGGTATAGCTAGAAGCAATCTTTCTGCTTGTCAATCCCATTTCTACTCTTTCACCAATGATGACGAGATCTAAAAAATTTGATGAAACGCTTCCTATCATTTTGTCATAAAATAGAGGTTGAAGAGTGTTTATGAACATAATCACCATTTCTTTTTCAAATAGGGGGGTTCAACCTGGGAAACTAACTCCCTCCATCGTTGGGCATATTCCTTGAATGTTTCATTGTCTCATTTTGTCATATTTTGCAACTGCATTTTATCAGGAGCCATGTTGAGATTATATTTGTATTGTTTCAAAAACGCATCCCCCAAATCTTTCCAAGAGCCTATATGAGCTTGTTCAAGGTGCATATACCAACTCAGGGAGGCTCCTGTCAAACTATCTTGAAAGAAGTGGATTAGTAGTTTTTTGTCATGGGCGCAAAAACCCATTTTTCGACAATACATAATAAGATGGTTTTTGGGGCATGTTGTTCCCTTGTATTTGTCGAATTCAGGCAATTTGAATTTCGGTGGTATTATAACATCAGAAACGAGGCATAGGTTTGAAGCATCAAATCCATAGTTATTTCCCCCTTCGATAACTCTCAAGCGTTCTTCCAAGGCTTGCCATTTTTCTTGGGATTGATTATTCTCGAGCGGTCGAGGTTCATGATGTATGTTTAACATCACTGGCGTAGCTTCGGTAATTTTCCCTTGCGGTGAAGTGCCAGGAAATCCCGAAGTAAGGGGTGAAGGTTGCAATTGAGGGAATTCACTGATACTAGGTTGTGGATTTGTAGCCACGGCCAATGGATTGTTGTTGGGGATATGAGTGTCTATGGGTGGGGTATAGCCTGGCGGAAAACCATAAGATGGAAACTATTGTGTCTTCCCTTCTTGATAATTATTGTGAAGGTGTGGAGCGGCACCTGTTGGGTGAACTAAAGTGTTTTGTGACACCCCCTCGTCTACAAAAGGATTCCCATCATTTTTACTCCCAAGTGCTTGTAGAATCTCCAAGATCTTGGTCATTTTCCCCTTGAGTTGGTTCACATCTTCTCTTATTTCTGTTTGCTCTAGCTCATCCATGATTTTTGACTGAGATCGTGTTCGATAATGGTGTCGTAGCACCAATTTTTTTTGTTTGTTGTGTTATTTTTTCTGTGAAAGAATATGGCATGAGTATGCAACATGATGTATGAAAATGTAATTGTGCATGAATGTCAAAGACCTATTTATTACTTGTTTTTGAATATCTTAACCAATAAAAAGAGAGTTATGGGACCAAAAGTAGAGCCAAATTTAATTTATTGATAATTAGAAAAATACAGGTTTTACCACAAAACGAAAGTTGAAACCGAAACACGAAATTTGAAAATTTAATGAGCAATCAATTTTTTCATTTGCTCGATTAAACTTTTACAATTTCAATAAAAATGGAGATCTCTTGAGGGGTAGAGAGAGGATTAGCCATCCCATCAATGACCCTTAATAATGGTGGAATATCTTTGATAGTAGAGTTGGTCAAATAAACTAGTTTGGAGAAATGGTCCATCCAAAACATTCCTTCTTGAATAAGTCTCGTCTTTTTGTGGAATATCTCTGATAGTGTCTTTTTATGTATACATCTCGTCTTCTTTTCTTGACATTTCCTTTCTACCATGATCTTGTTTTCACATTCCACTCTTACCCTCTCTATTTGTTGCTTTAGATTTGCTTCTTACCGACAAATGATTTCATGCTTTTCCCCATATTTCTTTAGTATCTCTTTAAGCCTAAGACCTTCAATCACTGCATCATCCCTTTCTTGACGTCTGAGTCTTAACTCTTCATTCGCACCCTCGCAAACAGATTCGAGTTCTCTCCTTGCTTTCTTCTTCCTCTCTTTACATTTTTTGTACTTTCTCAAGGATAAGGGATTGTTGAGTATTCTTATACTCCATATCTCCATAAGCCTGGTGAGCCATCTCCAATTCTTTTTGTAATTTTTCAATTTTTTGTCCTTTGAGAGCAAAGTCGGCCTCTAAATCTTCAGTACTGAAAAAAGATTTTGTTGTTACTACTTCAGGAGTAATGATGGTGCTATGAAAAGGCAACTTGACCTCTAATGCCCTCTTTTTCACCCAATTATGATATTCCTATTCTATATCACAACTTCTAGGCCCTAATTATTGACCTCTTCTAACAACATCTCCCCAAGACTTAGGTATTCTTCTCATCAAGCTAGAATCATAAACATCTTCAATCACTGCATCATCCCTTTCTTGATGTCTGAGCCTTAACTCTTCATTCGCACCCTCGCAAACAGATTCGAGTTCTCTCCTTGCTTTCTTCTTCCTCTCTTTCCATTTTTTGTACTTTCTCAAGGATAAGGGATTGTTGAGTATTCTTATACTCCATATCTCCATAAGCCTGGTGAGCCATCTCCAATTCTTTTTGTAATTTTTCAATTTTTTGTCCTTTGAGAGCAAAGTCGGCCTCTAAATCTTCAGTACTGAAAAAAGATTTTGTTGTTACTGCTTCAGGAGTAATGATGGTGCTATGAAAAGGCAACTTGACCTCTAATGCCCTCTTTTTCACCCAATTATGATATTCCTATTCTATACCACAACTTCTAGGCCCTAATTATTGACCTCTTCTAACAACATCTCCCCAAGACTTACGTATTCTTCTCATCAAGCTAGAATCATAAACATCTCGTCTATGAATGACAAAAGATTTTGTTACATCCATTATTGGAGGTTTTGTCATAGTATAACTCAATTGTCTCAATGCAACATAAGGACTATAATTTATACACCCTTTGGTTCTTGTGAGGGGAACATCAACAAAAATACCGCATCTACAAATCACTTCATTTACATCTTGACTCTGGGAGTACCATCGAATCGTTATTTCGTTGAGATTTGCTAGAACGTTGGCCCATTCCTTTTTGCTCTTAGTTCTTAATTGATGCATGTCTTGAAAAATATGTTTGACAAACCAAACATAGAGTATTGGCGAGCAACAATGGATTAGGCCCCCCTCTTTCTCATGACGGAAGTCGAGCGTGCAGTAAATGTCAACCAAAACTACCGGTACTGGATTCTCCCCTCTATATCTGTAAGCCAAAAAGACGTCTATCGCCATGAAATCCACAAAATCCTTAATAGTTGGAAATAAAACAATTCCATATATAATTAAGGCAAGCACATCCATGAAAGTGTCTCATTTTCCATATCTTGCTAAGTTTACTGCTTTCTCCTCAAGATATTTTATTGGAAATCCAATCAAATTATCTTTGTTGGTTCTATTGTCTTCTATTTCCTTTATAGGGATATCAAACATTTCAGCAATTGTTTTCAGTGAGGGGTAGTGTTCCATGTATTGGTAAGGTTTACTTCCCCTTCATCAGATATCCCATTATTCGTTCGAACTCCTCCAACGTTGGTGCCAACTGAAAGTCCTTAAAAGTGAAACACCTGAAAGGAGGATCATAGAATTGGGTCAACGCTGTAAGGGCATCCACTTGTACATTAACTTCAAGTAAATCAAGAATTTTGCCGAATTTCCCCATAAAGATTACACATTGTACTTTTTTCAACTTCCGAGCAAGATTCTTAATGTTGTTTACATCCGGTTTAAGAACTTTCAATGGCAAGGTCTTTCTCAATGGAATAATGTTTGAGCCACCATTTGATCCCATATTTCCTGTGGTTAAAGTTATTCACAACAAGCCTTAATTTTTATGGTTTTGAAATTGATGACATATTGATTTTTCAAAAGTAACCATGATAAAGAATATTATGCAAAAAAAAAAAATGATTATGATGAGGAAAAAAAACTTGGGTATACTAGCGGATAGTGAACAAGACATAGAGTAAGTTTTTCGTATGTACGTGTGATTTATACCATTTTTTTCATGTGAACCTTTACTAAGGTAGCTCTATAGTTCTAAATTGGTTCCTAGAGCACACAACTCAATTCTAAAATATTAAACCAATTAATAGGTAAACTATTAAAATGGAAATATTATAGAAAATGTCAACTCTAGGTGAGACTTTTATGACAACCAAACAAGATGTACATCTAGAAGATTATCATTACACAGTCTCGAACTTATCTTAGGTTGCACTTAGCCCGAGTATAGTGCCCACTCATAAGTGTGTGAGTCGTGTTAGGGCGATAGAAAAATACAAAAAAAAAAAATCATCACAATAAAAATAAATTGATAAAACACATATAATTATATTAACAATATAACAAAATTAAAAAAATAAAATAGTAAATAATAAAATAACTATATATAATTAATTAGATTGGGCTTGACTCTCAAAAATCCCCAGTAGAGTTGCCAGCTATCGCGTTTGGTTTGTCCGCGAAAAAGGAGTCGCCGCCAATTTTATGTTTTATTAAAGGAAATTTTGGATAAACCTTAAAATAATATTTTTGAACAAAAAATTTGGATTCGGGAGTCGATTACGAGTAGGGAAGTATTATCACCCTACAACGTCCGTTAAAACGGTTACCCTATAATTAATTATATACAAACTATTTATTTATTTATTTGTACCCCAAAAAGAATAATAAAAAAATTAAATTATTTACATTAATAAAAGAATTTTTTTTATTAATTTGGAAAATCAAAACACACGTAGTTTTCAGGTAGAAAATATTTATGTGTTGGCCGATTTTATTATTATTTTTATTTATATACGTATCATAAAATAAAATGAAAATACAATAATAATAATAATAATAATAATAATGATAATAATCATAATAATAATAATATCAATATTTGTTCATGGATTATATGTTCTATTTTTGTTTTAAAGGAAAGAAAAAAAAATTGACTTTTTTTTAGAAAAAAAAAAAATAACGTAACGTGGCGGTATGTGAACGACATAGATGGAAACGACAGTGAAATAATCTGTTAAAAGATTTGTTCATACGTTATCTGATCTGTCGCGACATAAAGGCCACCAACGATTAGGAGTGAGTGATATGGCGCGGCGAGTGAGGATGAATTTCATCCAGCGCCAGCGACCATTAATTCTAATTATGAGGGAAAAATATTTATCTCTTGTTATGATTTTTAGTTATTTGATAAAGACGTATTATGAATCTTCTATTACAATATGGTGAAATTTATTTTTTTGGTCTATAGACATCAACTAGTTATTTTTTATTTATTTATTATTTTATGTTGCAAAGAAAACAATTTTAGGATTAAATGATTTAAAAAATAAAATGAAAGCTTAACATATGAATTTATTTTTTTATAAACAAAAAACAATAAAAGAAAAATATATATATTTCAAAAAAAGATATAAAACAAATACTAATAAGCAGAAAATTTGAGAAAAGAATAAGAAAATAATAATAACATATAATAAAATAGAGTTAATATAACGAAGAAAATAATAACATGTTCATATTATCTTTGTTATGTAGTTGTGCTTTATAACAAAGATAATAATAACATATAATAAAATAGAGTTGTCAAATAAATTAATATTAAAATTTTTATTTAACAACTCTGTTTTATTATATGTTATTATTATCTTCGATTTTAACTTCTTCTTTTTTTCAATACGAAGATAATAATAACATATAATACAAGAGAGTTGTTAAATAAAATATTTATTAAATATTTTTTTACAACTCTATTTTATTGTATGTTATTATTATCTTTGTTCTGTTGTTATACTTTATAACGAAGATAATAATGACATGTTATTATTATCTTTGTTATGTAGTTTTACTTTATAACAAAGATAATAATAACATATAATAAAATAGAGTTGTCAAATAAATTAATATTAAAATTTTTATTTAACAACTCTGTTTTATTATATGTTATTATTATCTTCGATTTTAACTTTTTTTTTTTTAAATACGA
>JBBPBS010000577.1:10545586-10559456 GCA_037974835.1 Cicer judaicum
AGATTTGTTAAATAAAATATTTATTAAATATTTGTTTACAACTTTATTTTATTGTATGTCATTATTATCTTCGTTATGTAGTTATACTTTATAACGAAGATAATAATGACATGTTATTATTATCTTCGTTATGTAGTTATAGTTTATAACAAAGTTAATAATAACATATAATAAAATAGAGTTGTCAAATAAATTAATATTTAAATCTTTATTTAACAACTCTATTTTATTATATGTTATTATTATCTTCAGTTTTTACTTTTTTTTTCATAACGAAGATATTAATAAGAGATAATAAAAGAGATTTGTTAAATAAAATAATTATTAAATATTTTTGGACAACTCTATTTAGTTATATATTATTATTATGTTCGTTATGTAGTTTTACTTTATAAATAAGATAATAATAACATTTAATAAAATATAGTTGTCATATAAATTAATAATAAAATCTTTATTTAACAACTCTATTTTATACGATGATCATGATTATTTATGATTAATGATGTTATAAAATTGTGATGAAAATATTGAAGTGCCCCATACTTGATGAGATAGTGATCATTCTTAAATATGGTGCTCTTAATGGAGTAGTCTAAGCTAACGAGGGGAGAAAATAAATATTGTGAATTTGTGAAGTGAAGATTATTTTGTCATCATATAGGTAGGGCCTGACAAGCCTAGTGATTATGGGGAAGTACAACTGAATGAGCCTGATCGTGGTGGTCTGTTGTCGAGCCTTAAGGCAAGATTGTTAGACCTTGGAGGTATTCCGGTGGGGAATTCCTAGGTGACTTGGAGGTAGCACTCCGAATGTCGGGAGCTACCATGCAACACACATTTACCTCGACTGTCGTGTATATGTGTCTCGGGTTGAGTTGAGGGGATCTATGAGGACAGGGCCAATTTGAATTGTCCGTCCACTGGGATGGTGGGATAGTATCATGACCTCCTAACCAAGTACTTCAGAGTTAGAATGGTACCATATTGTGAAGTAGAGTCTAAGATCATGCAATTTCATTGCATTTCCTTGTGATTGATGTGTTTAAAAGGTAATATTAATTAGATGATTTGATGCATATTATAATGAGATGATTATTTTACTTGAGTGACTTTGATGTTATAGTATGATACTATTTAATTAAATATTTTGATATATCGTAAAGTGATTATGATACGGTTCTATTATGATTGTTTGCGTTTGACTGGTTAGGCCCTGCATTTGCGAAATCGCAGTTATTACAAGTTAATGAGTCTTGAAGTTCAAGTTTGGGAGGAACCCCGCTCTGATAGGTGATACCGGGAACAAGGGTTTTAATTTGTATTTTACTTATTTAATTCGAATAGAAATTTTGTATGAAAACCTTAGAAGTACTAGTAAGTTTTTAGAATTAAATCAAGTGATTATACTTAAATCAAGCTTATCAAGATTGCACTATTTTAATGGATAAAATAAATTTAAAGTGTTTTTATTTCTATTTTTGAGAAACATGATATCCTAAATTAAATATAAAGTTTTTAATTCCTTGGAAATATATTTTTATTTATCCGTTGCAAATTTTATAGGGATATTATATAAATTATTATATATATATTATTTTGGGATTTAGGGTGTCACATTAGTGGTATCAGAGCAGGTCTGTCCAATCAGGCCGAGTGGGTCGAATGTCGATTCAGTGTTAGTCGAATGTCGATTCAGTGTTAGTCGAATGTCAGTCGTGTCAATTGTGTTTTCTTGTGTAGTAATTATTTTCACTATGATTGTTTTCCCGTTATATTATTATGTTAAGTGTTATATGCTTTTGGTATTATTATACATATTTTTGAGGTTACTAATTAAGTGTTTAATATTTGCTTCCTCTAATTGTGTTATGGATTCTACATTCCTACCTAAATGAGTAAATAAAACATGAAATTACTTGTTAAGATTTGAGTTAGCTTTAATTGTTAACAAGATTATGTTAGTTACTTGTTACTTATTGTTTGTCTTTTGAACTATGATTTTTGCGCTCTTGTTTTATATGAATAGTTGAAAGTAATAATTTTGATTGACCGTCGTATGTTTCAAGTTACTAATCTCATTCAGGTAATCTTAGTTATCAAATGTCATACCTCACTAGTTAGTTATTTTAAAGTTCGACTTTCACCCTTAATCATTTTAAAATATTAGTTTTGATATGTATTTGTTTAAAGTGTTTGATCTAATAACTAATTGATTGAAACATTAATTTCCGTATGGATTATATGTTTAAAACTTTAAGTATTGACTTTTACTAGGTACAAATTATTATTATGTTGAAACTCAATTTAGAGGAAAAAGGATGTTTCGTTCTAAACTTTGAGTTAGATACGAAATATGTCTCTTACGTTTAAAGTTTTAATTTTGACTATAAATTTATTATTTTTATTTTATGTTGTTTTGTGTTAAAAAAAAATTGATTTTAAATCATGAATGTTAACTTTAAATCACTTGAAAGTGTTGATGGTTGTATCTAGATGAGTAAAGTTATGATATTGGTTTTGAAAACAATTTAGAATGTTCATCATGATTTAGATAGTATGAAATTCATATTATTAGCAATATTAATTCTTGAATATTAGAGGTTGGTAGAATTTATAATTTAAAAAAAAATGAAATTTTGAAGGAGTTAAAGTTTATTTATTTTGTATGATAAAACTAACTTTTGTTTGAATTACTATTGATTATTTTAGAGAAAAAAAAAATTAAATTGAGTTGAGTTTTTGTTGATTTATAAAATAACAATAATTCTATGCTACTGGTTTTATTCAATGTTTAAAACACCTTAAAACTTACATTATGTTTTACTTTGTCTTGTTTTTTTTTAAAAAAAAGTGAACAGAGTTGTTGTTTAGGGGACTTATGTTTTACTTTGTCTTGTTTTTTTTTTAAAAAAAGTGAACAGAATTGTTGTTTAGGGGACTAGTGTGAATATTGAATCGTGAGGGTGTTGGGATATTTATTTGAAATGATTGATTTTTCTGATTATGATATTATGAACCCATTAGAGTTTGACTGGATGATAGAGTTTTAGAGTTTAAGAACTCTTCAGTGATTTACAATAGTACTAATGATAAAATTTCTACTAATTGAGAAAGAGAAGGAAAAAAAAAAAGAAAACAAAATTTTTAAAAATATTTTCAATAGTGAAATTCTTTTTATAAAAATCTTGCCTTAAGGCTCGACTGCAGACCGCCACGATCAGGCTCATTCTGTTGTACTTCCCCAGAATCACTAGGCTTGTCAGGCTCTACCTATATGATGACAAAATAATCTTCACTTCACAATTCACAATATTTATTTTCTCCCCCTTTAGCTTAGACTACTCCATTAAGAGCACCATATTTAAGAATCATCACTATCTCATCAAGTATGGGGTACTTCAATATTTTCATCACAATTTTATAATATCATTAATCATAAATAATCATGATCATCGTATAAACTCATCACAATTTTATAATATCACTATCATCAATCAAAAATCATCATTATCATCACGTAAGCATATATCAAACAATACATCCATATTTTATTATCACATCACATAATTTCATCTAAGCAATCATGTACACATAATTTCATTCAACATCCAACATCACAATAATAACAAATATTAACTACCACACAAGTATCGAAAATTAAATCAATTAACACCTTATAAAAATTTCTATTTCACATTTTAATCTCACAATTCTCATATTTCAAATTAATCAATTTATCTCTCAAAGGGCTACTGCCGTACGGATCATTGGGAAATACGGTTTTCCCGTTCATCTCACAATATATTATACTCATGAATTCAAACGCTCTCTCACCCCTTACCTTATTTTGACACTTTCACACACGAATACAATTCCACGAGCAACCAACATTTGTTCATTGACTCTTTGTCCTTCAATCGATCTAACTCGACAATTTATGGGTAAACGTTAAAAATAAATTATGAGGAAATACGCTAAAAACTAAATTCGAAATTCGGTCAAGGAAAATTACCATAAATCAGAAACCCAATAAGTCGATTATATAGCCACTTTTCATACGGTTGTTTTGGCGTTGGTTTCACTCAAATCGGACTTACGGTGAAGGAGAATGATGCAAAATAACGAATTCTACAAACGGAGAAGTCGGGTATTTTAGAGAGAAATTGAGGTTGTAAAAAAATTTGGAAAATTATGTTTAATTGACGAGTTAAATGAATGAAATAACATACTCAAATTTGGACGAAAGTGGAGAAAGTTTTCTAGAACAGTTATCGATCACCGGTGTCAAACGATAGGGTTATTGTTGTGTTTTCTCTTTGGTTTTACGGTTGCCCTTCCAACTCGCTTCCCTTTTTTGTTTGTTTTATTTTATTAACAATTAGGATTCATATATGAATCAAACCCATTGGTCTCCTTTTAGGTTTTACTAATTTTATTTTTTTTATTTATTTTTTAAAACACAATTTCATTAATAAAGTATAATTACTCTTTCAAAACTAATAATTTATAAATAAAAATAATTAATCTTTTAAAATACATTAATAATAAAAATCTCATTTAAAATAGTCCCAATAATAATATTTAGTTTTTTCTTTTCAAATACTCAAATTAAAATATTACCATCATTAGAGAATAGTCGAAATTATTAAATAAATAAATATAATATCACACTTTATATTAATTACTAAATCTTACTAAATATATATAAAATCACAATGTTATAGCAAGTATATAAAAATAAAGTAAATCAAACACAATATCACTACGATATCAAGATAATTATTTATAGAATAAACAATTAAAATAAGATATATTTAGAAATAATTAAAATAAGAGATACTTAAAAATAATTAAAATATAAATATGTACACACTTAACATTAGTCAAACATATAAGAAAATATCATATTAATTACCAACTCACATATACACTTATTTGTTATGTTTTGAATAGACTTCTTAAATCTAAAAACAAAACATCTCCTTATGAGATAGTGAAGAAAAGACAATCGAACCTGTCTTATTTTCAAACATGGGGTGGTCTGACTTATGTCAGAATCCCCAATCCCGAGCGAATTAAACTCGCTAGTAGAACCTATGAATGAGAATTCATTTGGGTATGCGGTAAAGAACAAAGCGTATAGGTTTTATGACCTAAATGCAAAAGTGATCAAAGAGTCAAATGATGTTGACTTCTATGAAACTAAATTCCCTGTAAAATGGAGAAATAGTGGGGGCAGCGAACCAAGTTATGTTCCTGTTACAAGAAGCACTGAAAGCAGCAAACAAGGTGAAACAGAAATTCGAAGAAGTAAGAGAGTCAAAGTTGCTAAAGATTATGGACCAGAATATATGGTCTATAATTTAGAAGAGAATCCTGCAAATCTTAAAGAAGCTTTGTCATCATTAGATGTAGATCTATGACAAGAACCTATAAACGATGAAATGGATTCTCTAGAGTCTAACAAGACCTGACATTTAGTAGACTTGTTTCCTGGTTGCAAACTAATAGGTTGTAAATAAATTTTGAAAAAGAAACTAAAACCCGATGGATGTATTGATAAGTACAAGGCACGCCTTATAGCCAAGGGTTTTAGACAAAGAGAAAATATAGATTTCTTCGACACTTTCTTACGAGTCACTAGACTAACATCCATTAGAGTGCTTATATCACTTGCGGCTATTCATAACCTGGTGATACACCAGATGGATGTTAAAACAATTTTTTTTTAAATGGTGACCTAGAAGAAGAAATTTATATGGAACAACTTGAAAGTTTTGTAATTCATGGAAAAGAAGACAAGGTCTGTAAGTTAGATAAATCTCTATATTGTCTTAAACAAGCTCATAAGAAATGGCATGAAAAGTTTGATAACTTGATTAAATCGAATGAGTTTAAAGTGAATGAAGGTGACAAATGTATTTACTACAAATTTGAAAATGGCATTTGCACTATCATATGTCTCTATGTAGACGACATACTCATATTTGATTCAAACTTTCATGCTATAACATTTTGAAATCATTGTTGTGTAACAACATTGATATGAAAGACCTTAGAGAAACAAATGTAATCCTTGGAATCAAGATTACTAGGTCAAAAAAAAAGAATTTCTTTGGAACAATCTCACTATGTTGAAAATATCCTAAAGAAGTATAATTACTTTGACTGTAAACCTGCTTGCACACCATACGATCCAAGTGTGAAACTTTTCAAGAACACTAGTGAAGATGTTAGACAAACTGAATATGTGAGCATCAATGGCAGCCTCAGGTACGCCACTGATTGTACTAGACCTGACATTGCCTATGTTGTGGGATTATTGTGCAGATTTACTAGTAGACCTAGTATAGAGCATTGGCACGCTATAGAAAGGATCATGAGATACCTTAAAAAGATCATGAGTCTTGGATTACATTATCAAATAAATTAATATTAAAAAGATAAGAATAACATATAATAAAATAGAGTTGTCAAATAAATTAATATTAAAATCTTTATTTAACAACCCTGTTTTATTATATGTTATTATTATCTTGGATTTTTACTTTTTTTTTCATAACAAAAATAATAATAACATGTTAATACTATCTTCGTTATGTAGTTTTACTTTATAACAAAGATAACACACTACTAGAAATTAACGTTTTTCCTGCGGAATTTCATGCGGATTATTTCCGCAGGTAATACCTAAGGATTTTCCTGCGACTATAATTATTTTAAGAATATCTCTGCGATCTCCAAATCCGCGGGTAGTATCGCAGGTAAGTTTTCGGTTTGCTGCGGATTTATATGTGACTTTAGAGCCGCAACAAACTTCACAATTTTCCTAAGGATTTATCTGCGGATATGTCCAAATGAAACTTCCGCAGGTAGTACCTGCGGATTTTCTTGCAAATACTTATTTTTATTTTTATTTTTAAAAATAAAGTAGTTTTTTTTCTTGAAGGTTATTAAACTTCTATCATCTAACGCTTTTACTTTTCGAAAAATGGTTGATGCAACATCATATTTATTTTTTGGAATAATGAGTTTGTTTTTATTTTTTTGAGTAAAAGTTATTTTAGGTGAAGTTATGTTATAGGAAAATTATGAATAAGTGAATAGACTGATTAAGAACACTTAAGTGATGTAAAATTTAAAATTTTAAACAAAAATTAATAAAATATACTTGTTTAATTCTATTATTTTTTTTTAATTTGATTAATTAGAGTTGATTGTGAATAATCTATTACAATTGTTGTAAAACAACTTAGAATTTTTTCTTTTTAAAATTTAAACATATAAGTTAACATAAAGCCTAATACAACATACGTTTTAATACCAATTGTGTTTTTAAACGAGGGTAGAATTGATGAAAGTGATTGACTCGTCGAATTTAATTGACCTAGACAATTCCAATTCGAATACAAAAAATGTTAGTCTTCATGTTGTGGTGGGTTCAGTTATAGGAGGTTTAGTATTACTCTAGTCTTAAAAATATATAAAAAAATTAAAATTAGTTATTTCAAATTTTGAATAAAATATATTTTTATTTTTATTTGTATTTGTAAAATCAGAAGAAGTATTGGTTTATGTTTAAATAAACATGTTAAAGTTATTGTAAAAGAATAACACGTTAAGTTGCTTCTTGAGTAATTATAGCTTTAGTGTAGTACTTAATGACATATTTAGTGTAGTATTAGATATTGTTTATACATTATTTTTGTTTTTAATTATAAGTACTATTTAAAAAAATAAATTTGTCTTTAAATATAAATTATTTTTAATTTATTATGTATATTTATTATTATTATCTAAATATATCTCTTATTATTAATATAAAAATTTAAATTAATATCTATATTGAAATTATCATTTTAAAAATAAAAATCACCTAAATTCAAATGTGTGAACCACAGAAGAAGCGGGAGTTCGAGGATCATGTCAGGAAACATGCATTTAAGTGATTGGAACATCGAGATCATTCAATCAACAATTTAAATTTAAATTTAAAATTTATTTTAATTATATTCAAATTATTTTATATTTTAAATTATATAATCAAAATGAAAAATCAGCATTTTGTAAACTAAGAAACTATCTCGTAAGAAACTATATCCAATTTTTAATTATATTCAAAATTCGCGTGGAATTCAAATTCGTGAAATTGATGGTAGAAAATAAGAAACTATCTCCATTCCTGTAAACCCTAGCTACTCCGCCACCGCTTCGACCTCCTCGCCGCGCGATCAGAGCAACTTCTCTCTCTCTCTCCCTCTCTCTCTTTTTCTCTATACGGTACTTCTCTTCTTAACCTTAATTTTCAATTCATGTGAACAATCAATTCTAATTTCAAAGCGAAACAACATATCAGAAACTTCCAAGTATCAAAGAAGATAAAAAGAGATTAAAATCTAGAAATGTCGAGATCGTTGGTTCAACATGTATTTTCATATTTGCTCTATTATCGCTCAACCTCTGCTTTTGCATTACTCTAAAAGTATCTCTATAATCATCTTGAAATGGTTATTTGCATTGATTGTTCATATGACTTGAGATGTTGATTGTTTATTTTAATCTCTCTGCACTATGTTAATTAGTGAGAAGAACTATCATAGTTAGAGCATTAGTATCCTTAATGTGCATATGAAGTGTTTGTAAAATGTCCTAAGTATTAGTGTATAGACTTGAGATTCAGAGTATACGATGTAGAGTATTGATGTGATATTAACATTTAAGCAAAATCTCTTTGGTCAAAGTTAATCCACCTTTTCTTCATTTCCCCAATAGATCTTAGGAACCCAATAAAAGGCCTTTTTACCTTTTAATGTTAGAGAATTAGAGTTTGTTCTGTTTTCGTTTCACTTTTCTGTTTTCATTTTCTTTTTGAAGTTTTATTTTAACTACAAAATGTCATCTTGTTTCCACTTTGTTTCATTCTTTCAATGTTTTGCATAAAGCACTGAGAAAGCTTTTAATTTTTTTCTTTGTTTCCTTTATAAAACTTTTGAAAACAAAAAACCATGAAAACAAGGTGACATTTTTGTAATTAAAACTTAAACAAGAAAGTGAAAACAGAAATTTCTTTTTGAAATCAAACAGGCCCTTAGCTTTTTGTTCTAACGTTGCACTCTCTCATGAAATCAAACAGGTCCTTGTGACATTCCATAATTTTCATGCGCAGAGAATATTGAAAGCTGGAAAGCTGACAGGCGGAAAGAAGGCGAAAACTTGGATTGCCTCCAGAAGAGCCTTCAGCAACCAAGCCTTGTAGAGGAGAAAAAGGTAGTATCTTGTCCAAAAGGTAGTATCTTGTCCATGTATTAGAGTCAGGGACATGTATTGAATAATGACCAAATTATTCTGTTATTTTCTGATTAGCTTACACAGTCAGCATTGTGTTGGCCTAATGTTCTCATATAGCCACTATAGCGCTATAACATAGCAGAATTTGAACAAATCGCCATTGATCCACGATATGCTATTTAGTACAAATTATTGATGTAACCATCAATTGTCTAATGAAATAAGAAGCCAAAACTTTTGCGCCTTATATTGCTGTTTAATTTCAGTTTACTTTCCATTTCTACTGTTGTTGTTACCTTGTTAAATTTGATAGTTGTACTAAATTATCAATTGATGTTTTGAAGTAATAGATTTTGTAAATATTTTATCGAGTATCTTGCAAACACCTGTAAATTTATAAAAGACAAAAATTACTTATCTCTTATGTAGTTGTCTATCTCCTCCTTTGAAGCCTCTTCTAGCTGTGCATCTATTGTTTCAGTTCTCAATCTTACCCTCAGCTATTCCATCCCCTGTTTCCATTTGTGCTTGTTGACTTCAATATATGTATGCTATTGCCTAATTGAATCCCTGTTCATTGTCTGTTGCAATCATTCATGTTAATTGGAATTTTGAAATTGCGTTTATTCTTTATGACCTGATGTCTTTCAAATGCTAATTTCAAACCCAATGAAGAGAAAAGATGACTAAATAGAACATTTAAGCTAATTTTGCCATTTCCTTCATTTTAGTTATTTGTTTGTTTTTTGATTTAATCCTTTTGATATTAGAAGTAGATAAGTTAAGTATGTTTCAGCAAAGGGGTGTTGGTGGTTTTTTATGGTTATCTGATTTAAAGGTAAAGTCCGTGGAAGTACTCGATGATTTTGTTAGGTGAAGGTCTTGAACGTTTTTAATATCTAACCCATGCTATGAAAAGATGCCTTAGTAGATAGCTTATATTGTACTTTTAATAGTTGGCAAGGTTAAACTGCTAGCTTATAGTGGACAGCTATATTCCGTACACATACTCCTTTTCTTTTCTGCATACTTTTTTTTTATTGTTAGTTCTTTTCTGCATACTCCATCACAATTTTATGAATTGCTGATCTTTTGGCAGAAATACAAGCTTTGAGGGAATTGCTGATCTTTTGGCAGAAATACAAGTTGAGTTAGTTATTACGAGGTCCTCTACTTTGCTTTCTAGCTATTGTTCATGGCATCGTATTTTTTTGCACACAGACACTTCCACTTCCACCCGTTAGCATGAATATTTTTGGGCTATGATTCAATTATAAGTGATTGAAATTGAACCTGCTTTTTCTTCTTTTGCAGTCAATTATGAAGCGAACCAAAAGGTCAACAAAGAAGAGAGTTGTAAAGGTTAATATTCCCCCTTCAAACTCAACTTCCATTACTCAACCTCATCTCGCTCCACCCTTATTTCAACCTCAACGCACTCAACCACAGCTCACTCCACCCTTATTTCAGCCTCAACTCACTCAACCTCAACCACTACCCATTCCACTTCTATTTCAATCTCAACCACAACCCATTCCATTCGTATTTCAACCTCAACCACAACCCATTCCATCCATATTTCAACCTCAACCCTTTACACCTTCATTTCAACCACAATCCAACCAACTTATTCATCCTCAACCCCAATCTAGACCCAAATCCACCCAATCTCATCCTCCAATATCTCAACCCCCACCCATATATCGATCTCATCCTCAATCCACTCAATCTTACCCTCCACCACCGCAATCTCAAGCTCAACCTCGATCACGACCCAAATCCAAGCAATCTCACCCTCCACCACTTCAAGCTCAACCTCAAGCTCAATCTTCATCTAGTCATATTAGTGGTGAAGAAAATATATCAAAAATTCCAATACTCCCAGAAGGGGATGGGTGAGTAACTCACATTTTATTGATGTTTTATTTTATTATTAAGTTACACTACATAATTTTATATATTCCTTTTTTTGCATAGGTTTGATCAACACAAACTAGTAATTTCAACAATTGCTAGTATCATAAGTTCTAGCTTGGAAGAGGGAAAACCGTCATGGAAAAAGTTAAGTAAAGATAAGCGAAATGATTTGTTCGACTTGTTTAAGGTAATATTACTATTGAGAACTCAAACTTTGTTTGAGTGCAGTGAACCATTTATTTGAATAGGAAGATCTGATGCCCTTTTGTTAAATTTTAGAAAATGCTAAGGAGTAAACTTGGGACATGGGCTAAGAAATTAATATAGGAATTTTGTGTTGGAAAGTGGCGAATTTAACTTTTTAGAACCTACAATGTTCTTTCCAACACAGTTTCTCCTTATTGCTTATTATGTGAATGTCTAGTTTTTTTTTTATGCAATATTTACTTGTTTTTGGTTATTTTTTGACAATGTGGCCAATGATGGAGACTTTACATATAGCTGAAATGCAATTTATTGTATTTGTTGAAAAATTTGAACTAGGACGGTCTGAGGCTACTTAAGTTGTTTTTCAATAACTTGGGCTTTATTTTATAATTAGGGAATTCTGCAAGGATATGTGAATGTTTATTTATACTAGCTAAATTGTGCTGTGCATGATGAAAAAAAATCAATTTTACAATTATCCCTGTCTGATACTACAGTGCAGGTGCTGAAAATTTGTTATCTGACACACACACTTTAGTTTCATTTAAACCATTGGATGCTTAGTGTATTTGTTTTGTTGATGTCTGCTTCTAATCGTGGGTTTGATCCCGATAAATTTTACGGTGTTCATGTTTCTGCTGGTTTGAAACTTAAATAAACAAGTATTTATTATTAATGATGTGGATTGTTTTGTAAGATAGCAATATGTTATTACTCTAGGAATACAAATAATTTATATTCATGTAAGAAACCACTTTCCAAAATAGTTAAACAAATATTGACATAGTATAATATAAATATATAATTCCTTTGTATCTTAGTATTGTCTGGACATTACTCGTTGCTGTAGTAATCTTATTGATATATGCACATTCTCCTCTTCCTTTCTAATTTCATTGATATTTCATTTGTTCTTTTGTTCATATGCTACAGAAAAGGTTTACATGGCCCCCAACTTTGAACGACATGGTGCGACACAACTTTGAAAAACGGAGTGCAGCTAAGATGTCGCAACTAATGCAAGATGCACGTATAAGCCTACTTGGATGGGAGGGAGAATGTGGAATTCCTTTAATTTCCAAAAAAAATCTGAGATAAATAAACAAAATCGCAATTCTATGGATGGTGCATCTCTTCACACCGGTGGATCAATTCCTCATCGGGTGCTATGGAAAAGAATGGTATTGTTACTTTTCTATTTTATATTTAAATATTAATGAAATTAAGATATACTTTTTTTTACAGAGAGACGAAAGGAGAAGACCCAACATTTAGTGACTTTTATTTTCGTACTCATCGTACGATAAAAACTGGGTCGGTATTTATGCTGAATCTGCTTATGCTCATCATCTTAAATATTATTTTAAAGATTATGTACAAGTGTTCCAAAAATTAGTAATTAATTCTGATTATACGAAAACATTATGCCTTAAATTTTCTATTTTCTTGTAGGAGAATTTGAAAATAAAAAGATTGAGTTATCGGCTGAAGCTTCAACTTTTGTTTCGGGAGAGGACGAAGCTGATAGTCAACCAACCAAAGATATGCCATCTGATATGGATATATGGGTGTTTGTAGTTGGGGGAAAGAAAGGGAGAATATTTGGTCTCGGATCTATATCCAAAACATTGAATCCAAATCAGCCATCAATGCGTTCCGATTCAGAGGTTGATGCTTTGAGAAGTCAAATTCATGCTTTGAATGAATCCTTGCAAAATCCGCAGGTAATTTACCTGCGGATCCTAAAATCCTCAAGTAACAATTATCCTAAATTCATGCTTTCTAGCGGATTTTGTGCCTAAATCCGCAGGAAATTCCGCAGGAAATATGCAAATTTCTAGTAGTGACAATAACGTATAATAAAATAGAGTTGTCATATAAATTAATATTAAAATTTTTATTTAACAACTCTATTATATTATATGTAATTATTATCTTCGATTTTTAGATTTTTTTTCATAACGAAGATATTAATAAGATATAATCAAAGAGAGTTGTTAAATAAAATATTTATTAAATATTTTTTTACAACTCTATTTTATTATATGTTATTATTATCTTCGTTATGTAGTTATGCTTTATAACAAAGATAATAATAATATATAATAAAATAGAGTTGTCAAATTAATTAATATTAAAATCTATATTTAACAATTCTATTTTATTATATGTTATTATTATTTTTAGTTTTTACTTTTTTTTTTACATGACGAAGATATTAATAAGATATAATACAATAGAGTTGTTAAGTAAAATATTTAGTAAATGTTTTTTTACAACTCTATTTTATTGTATGTTATTATTATCATCGTTATGTAGTTCTACTTTATAACGAAGATAATAATGATATGTTATTATTATCTTCGTTATATAGTTGTACTTTATAACAAAGATAATAATAACATATAATAAAATAGTGTTGTCAAATAAATTAATATTAAAATCTTTATTTAAC
>JBBPBS010000577.1:10560293-10578010 GCA_037974835.1 Cicer judaicum
TCTTTATTTAACAACTATGTTTTATTATATGTTATTATTATATTCGATTTTTACTTTTTTTTTTTCATAATGAAGATCTTAATAAGATATAATAAAAGAGAGTTGTTAAATAAAATAATTATTAAATATTTTTTGACAACTCTATTTAATTATATATTATTATTATCTTATTTTAAATAGTATAATGATATAATATTATATTTTATTTTTATATATGAGTGTTAATATATGTTCTAATCTCCTTAGGTGTTTCTATGTGTTTGCCTTAGTAATTGATTTAAATCGTTGATTTTAAATGTATGTAACTTGATAAAATTGTGTTGCTATATTAATATATATATTTAAATAAAATACTATAAAGAGTGAAATTGTGTTGCTATATTAATTTATTATTTAGCACTAATAGAGTGAGTTATTATTAATAATAATAACAATAACAATAATAATAATAATAATAATAATAAAACCAAATGATGAAGTATAGAGTATAGGACATGCATATCATTTCATTATTTTGATTGCCTTATTATGAATGGATTTGATAAGTCGTTGATATTATACACTTGACTGTTTTTGGAGATTGTGATAATTTGATTGTTTGCGTGTTCTCTTCGTGTATTTTATACTGTTACATAACTTCAATATTCACCCCTCGGTGTTTGTGTTTGGCGTTTGCGACGGACGCAGGCGAGTAGTAAGCTGCAGGTGATGACTAATACTATTAGAGAGACGAAAGCTGTCACGTCTTGGAGACTCTATTTATATGCATTATATTAGGGTTATTTTGAGTATTTTTTTTTTATTTTCGGAATTTTCGCTCTGATGGTGACATCGGGTTGGGACTATATTTGCACTGAATTTAAAACATGAGTATGTATAATTCAAAAAGGATTCTGTTGTTTGATATTATGATTTCGATGTCATTATGTTTGATGAAAATTATGGATTTATGTGACTTGTTTATGATTATGAGATATTCTTTATCGTAATAAAAAAAAATTATTTGGGGTTTAGGGTGTCACAGATGTCACTATTAGAGCAAGAATTCCCAAAATAAAAATACTCCAAATAACATCAATACAATGCATATAAATAGAGTCTTCAAGACATGACAGCTTCCGCCTCTCTGATGGTATTAGTCATCACCTGTAACTTACAGCTCGTCTACGTCCGTCGTAATTGTCAAACACAAACAACGAGGGGTGAGTATCGAAATTATGTAACATTATAAAATACACGAGGAGAACATGCAAACAATCAAATTATCACAATCTCCAAAAACAGTCAAGTGTATAATATCAACGACTTATCAAATCCATTCATAATAAGACAATCAAAATAATGAAATGCTATGCATGTCCTATACTCTATACTTCATCATTTGGTACCATTCTACTCTGAAGTACTTGATTACGAGGCCTGATACTATGCCACTACAAGAGTGGAAGGACAATTCATGAATGGCCAAGTCCTGATAGATCCCCTCAACTCAACCCGAGACACATATACGCGACGGTCAGGGTACTCTTGTGTTGCACGGTAGTTCCCAGCCTTATGGAATAACCCACTAATCCACTTAGGAATTCCCCACTAGGTGTACCCCCAAGGTCTATCAGTCTTACCTTACAGTTTGACTGTAGCCCTCCACGATTAGGCTCATTCAATTGTACTTCCCCGAATCACTATGTTTGTCAAACCCTCCCTATATGATGACAAAATAATCTTAACTCCAAAATCTACAACACAGGTCTCAGACTTACTCGATCATCACAACTCAATAAGTTTCAATCTGACTTCATAATATTTCATCACTATATATCTTTATCATTCAATCACAATAAAATCACAATATTTGGTTTACACTACTCACAATACACAATCCAATAGCATCAATCACATAATAAGGAATTCAATAGGTGGCACATTTTAGTAATATCACAAATTCAATCAAGTGATAAGAACATCCACGTACATATAATTCATACATTAACAATCAGCATAAGATTTCATAAAATCAAACACCATGCAATCTTGATATAAATTCACGACAATTCTATAGGTTGCTAAATTATATTTTAGTCCTGACTATTACCATTCACATTTTATTAATTAACTATTATTACTCAATAGGGCTCCACTGTACGTAATAAACCCCAAATAAACATTTGGGAATTTCAGCATTCTCGTCCATCTCACGTTATTTTATACTCATAAAATCGAATCTCGTCTCACCCC
Source organism: Cicer judaicum (assembly GCA_037974835.1). Classification (NCBI taxonomy): domain Eukaryota; kingdom Viridiplantae; phylum Streptophyta; class Magnoliopsida; order Fabales; family Fabaceae; genus Cicer; species Cicer judaicum. The sequence goes on from JBBPBS010000577.1 coordinate 10,562,529, forward strand.
TTACCTCGACTGAAGATTCCGTCCAATTAATCTGATCTGCTAAAGAGTCGTTTCTTTATCGGTCTTCGTCTCTAATAGTCCGCGAGGGAATTAAAACCACACAACCACAAAATACAAGTAAATTACTTACTATGAATAAATAAATAAATAAATAACAAAATAAATAATAAATAAGTAAGTAAATGAATAAATACATAATAAAATAAATAATAAATAAGTAAATGAACGAATGAATAATAAAATAAATAAATGAATAAATAAATGATAAAATAAGTAATAAATAATAAATAATAAATAAATAAGTAAATGAATAATAAAATAATAAATAAATAAATAAGTAATGAATAAATAAATAATAAAATAATAAATAAATAAATAACAAAATAAAACAAACAATAAATAAATAAATAATTGAATAAATAATTAATAAAATAAATTATAAATTAATTAATAAACGAATAAATAGATAATAATATAAATAATAAATAAATAAATGAATAATAAATAAGTAAAATAATAAAATAAGTAATAAATAAATAAATAAATAAATGAATAATTAATAAATTAAATAATAATATAAATAATAAATAAATAAATAAGTAAATGAATAAATAAATAATAAAATAAATAATAAACAAATAAATAATAAAATAAATAATAAATAAATAAATAGGTAAATAAATAAATAAAATAATAAATTAATTAATTAATAAATCATCTACTACTTATGATATAGCCCAAAAATATGTTTAATATTATTAAACACCCATATTACTATAATCAAATAAAAACTATGATATAAGAACTAAATATTGTTGTACATACTTAAACTCTCGGTGCCTCTTTTCAGGTTTTTCTATAATCTGGGAAGAAAGTCTATACTTAAACTTAAATATTGTTACACATATTTAAGCATGACCGAAAGTCCAAATTTTATTATTATAATTTGATTCATGCTTGGTTTTATTTAAACTTGAAATGATCCGAAGCTTGATAATTCTTCCATGTTTAGCTATTATTTTGATACTAGGCCGCATTGCTTTTGAGAACATGGTACATATGAAAAGGTATATATATATATATACATCAAACTCACAATCCTAAATATAATCATCAAATTAACTCCTAATTTTTTTTTATCAAATTCACTATCTTAAAGTAATTATCCAATTCACAATCCTAAAATAGTTATCACATTCACTATCTTAAAGTAATCGTCAAATTCACAATCCTAAAATAGTTATCAAATTCACTATCTTAAAATAATTACCAAATTCACTCCTAAAATAATTATCAAATTCACTATCTTAAAATAACTATCAAATTAACATAATTATCAAATTTACTCATAAAATAATTATCCAATTCACTATCTTAAAATAATTATCAAAATCACTCCTAAAATAACTATCAAATTCACTCCTAAAATAATTCTATCTTTCCACCAGAATTCAAAAGAAATAGCCTATAATACTAATCATGTTAATCAAGTCTGACTCATCCTAATTATTCCTTAAAGGTATCCCTCAACATTCATATATATTTGTTGATTCATATATATATTTGCTGAAATCAAATAGATAAGCTTATTCATGTACTTGATCGAAATTAGGAAGCGGCTGACAGAGCTACACCTTGTATTTTCTTCTAATATTCTATTAGCATAACCAGAGGCGCATTCTTTCCATTTGGAGGCGGATATGCGTGTATATATATATATAGAGGCAACTAAGTTTACATTATTCATAATATTATTATTATTATTATTAATATTATAATTATTATTGTTTATTCTCCCTTTTAATGTTGATGTTAAAAGATTAGTGTACTAAGATTATTTGTCCAAAATCAATTAAATAATTATATTTAACATTAATAATTAAAATAAATTATTAGGGTAAATGAAAAAAAAACACGTAGGGAATTATCGCAATACAACAAATACACATACAATATAATTTATCATAATATTACTGTTATATATTTATTAAAAATTTGAGGTGTTACATTTCTCCCTCTGTAAAAAAAATTTCGTCCTCGAAATTTACCTGGGGAAAATAGTTTCGGATAAGAGTCACACATTTGACTTTCGACTTCCCATGTAGCACTTTCACCAGTAGCACCTCCCCAGACAACCTTTACCAATGAAATCGTCTTACCTCTTAATTCTTTGATCTTTCGGTCCTCAATCCGTAGCGGTAAGGTCTCAAAACTTAGATTCTCTTTTATTTGGACCTTGTCTGACTCAATCACGTGTGAAGGATCGAAAATGTACTTGCGAAGTTGAGACACGTGAAAGACACTATGAAGATTAGAAAGAGATGGAGGCAACGCGATCTAATATGCTACGTTATCGACACGTTTGAGAATTTGGTAAGGTTCTATAAACCGAGGTGTAAGCTTTCGCATTTTAATGCCCGACCAACCCCAGTTGTTGGAGTAACTCTCAGAAATACATGATCATCTTCTTGAAATTCGAGGTTTTTCTTTCTTTTATCATGGTAACTCTTTTGCCTACTTTGAGATGCTCTCATCTTTTCTTGAATCATTTTTACTTTATCGGTAGTTTGTTGAACAATCTCAGGTCCTAACACAAGGCTATCACCCATCTCAAACCAACACAGTGGGGTCCTATATCTTCTCCCGTACAAAGCCTCAAAAGGGGCCATTCCAATGCGAGAGTGGAAACTATTGTTATAGGTAAATTCTATAAGTGGCAAAAAGCTATTCCAACTTCCATTTTGTTCCAACACACAAGCTCTCAACAAGTCTTCTAGGGATTGATTGGTTCGCTCAGTTTGACCATCTGTCTGTGGGTGGTATGTTGAACTCATCCTAAGGTTCGTACCTAAAGCGCTTTGTAAACCTTGCCAAAACTTAGAGGTAAACCTAGGGTCTCTGTTTGAGACTATACTTGATGGGATTCCATGCAACTTCACAATTTCTTTTATGTATATCTCAGCTAACCTTTCCATAGAATAAGTTATGTTTATCGGAATAAAGTGAGCAGATTTAGTTAGTCTATCCACAATAACCCAAATGCTATCGTACCTTTTTGGAGTTCGAGGTAAGCCTACCACAAAGTCCATAGATATGCTATCCCACTTCCATTCAGGAATGCTTAAAGGTTGCATCAAACCTGAAGGTTTTTGATGTTCTACCTTAGAATTTTGGCAAGTTAAACAAGCATACACAAATTCAGCAACATCTCTTTTCATTTTAGGCCACCAAAATATCTTCTTGAGGTCCTTATACATCTTTGTGGCTCTAGGGTGAATACTTAGACAACTCCTATGTCCTTCCTGATCATCTTTCTTAACTCCTCTACATCGGGAACACAAATCCTCTCCTTAAATCTCAAAATTCCATCCACACCTATTTTAAAGTCTGGTTATCTCCCTTGGCCAATCGACTGTAACTTATCTAAAAGATATAAATCCAACTTCTGATTTTTTTCAATCTCTTCCAATAGTCCACTAGTTACCTTCAACATTCCCAATTTAATACTTTCTGGTGTCACTTCGCAAACTAAACTAAGGTCTCTAAATTATTCCAACAACTCACTATGCTTAACCATTAAGGTGGACACACTCAAAGTCTTCCTACTCAAGGCATCAACCACTACATTGGCCTTTCTAGGGTGATATTTAAGCTCAAAATCAAAATCTTTAAGGAATTCCATCCACCTACGTTGTCTCATGTTCAACTCCTTCTGATCAAAAAGATACTTAAGGCTCTTATGGTCACTAAAAACCTCAAATCTAGATCCATATAAATAATGTCTCCACATCTTAAGTACAAAGACAACTGCTGCTAGTTCTAGGTCATGGGTAGGGTAGTTTCTCTCATGAATCTTCAGTTGCCTAGAAGCATATGCTACTACCTATCCATCCTGTATAAGTACTCCACCTAATCTGGAACCACACGCACCACAATATACTACAAAAGGTTCACTCAGGTAAGGTAATACTAAGATTGGTGCAGAGGTCAATCGTTTCTTAAGCTCTTGGAAACTATTCTCACACTGAGTATCCCACACAAACAATTCCCCTTTATGGGTCAACTTAGTTAGAGGTAAGGCCAACCTGGAGAATCCTTCTATGAACCTACAATAATAACCTGCCAATCCTAGGAAACTCCTAATCTTAGTCACTGATTTAGGTGCTTTCCATTCTAAGACACTCTCCACTTTGGTAGAATCAACAGCTATTCCACCTTTTGAAATTATATGTCCTAGGAAACTTACTTCCTCTAACCAAAATTCACACTTAGACAACTTGGCAAATAATTGTTTCTCCTTAAGGGTTTTCAAGACTATCCTTAGATGTTCACCATGATGTTCTTCCTTAGTCTTAGAGTACACTAAGATATCATCTATAAACACAACCACAAAAGAGTCTAGGTAAGGATGAAAGATCCGGTTCATGTAATCCATAAACATTGATGGTGCGCTAGTCACACCAAAAGGCATAACCAAGTACTCGTAATGGCCATAACGGGTCCTAAAGGCGGTCTTAGGGGTACCAGAAGGTTTCACTCGGATCTGATGGTAACCTGACCTCAGATCGATCTTACTAAACACACATGATCCTCTCAATTGATCCATAAGTTCGTCTATCCTAGGTAGCGGATACTTATTCTTGATTGTCACTTTATTAATTCGACGGTAATCTACGCATAACCTCATAGAGCCATCCTTCTTCTTAACCAACAACACAGGTGCACCCCATGGTGAAACACTAGGCCTTATAAATTGTTTATCTAAAAGCTCTTCCAATTGTTTCTTAAGCTCAGACAATTCTAAGGGAGACATCCTATACGGTGCCATGGATATCGGTCCAGTACCTGGTACAAGGTCAATGCTAAACTCAATTTCACGCTCTGGTGGTAAACTAGTGACATCTTCAGGGAATACTTCAGGGAATTCACACACAATAGGAACATCTCGTATTACCACTTTTTCTTCAAATTCCATTGAGGCAAGGATCATGTATAACTGGGCATCTTCTTTCAAGAGTGCCTTCACTTGGTTGGTGGATATATTGCTAGGCTTATCCCTCTCTTCTAACTCCATGAATTCAATGGTTTTACTAAAAAAATCTACGCGGACACGGTTGGCAGATAGCCAATCCATACCAAGAATTACATCAACCAGACGCAAAGGTAGACACACTAAGTCAACTCGAAAGTCACTTCCACACACATGGATAGAAATGTCAAGACAAACACTAGAGGTATCAACAGAATCACTAGTTGGGGTATTCACAATCAACTCATACTATAATCGAGATACATGTAGTCCTAAACGTCTAACACAATCAAGAGAAACAAAAGAATAAGTGGCACCACAATCAAATAGTACAAATAAAGGAGTATCACTTATGAGACATGTACCTTGGATCAAGTTGTCTTTCTCAGACGCTCCTGCACCACTGAGGGCAAAGACTCTTCCATTGGATTTAGGTCGGCTGGCTTGGGAACTTTGGTTTCCAGGCTGTGGAGTCTTCCTTGGGTAAGGGCATGTGGTGCTAATGTGGCCTTGTTGTTGACAATTAAAACAAGTAATTCCAGCATCACTACATTCATAGGTCATGTGACCCTGCTTTCCACACCTGCTACATCGGATAGGAGTAGCTAGATAACCATTATTACCATTGTTGTTGCGCGAGACTTGACTCATGTTGTTACTATTTCCGCTACTAACTCCTCGTCCATTGGGGTTTCCTCTACCACTCCCATAACTATAACTGTTCCCATTTCCTTTTCCGTTACCACTACTAGCTCCTTTTCCAGCTGAAAAACTGTATTGTTGATAATTCAAACGACTTCTAGATCTACTAGGAGGGAAAGAGTAAGGTGTTCCTCTATTATGATGCATAGGCCTCTTGTCCTTCATGATTCCAGTGTTTCGGTAATGTGCCTTTTCAGCACGGCTATCCTCATCATAAATCCTACTCTTATTCACTAGGGTAGGAAAGTCGCGGATCTCTTGCATTCCAACCTGATTTTTGATCTCTGGCCTGAGTCCCATTTCAAACTTGATGCACTTAGACTTTTCTCCTGCTTCTCCAACATAAAGTGGATAGTACCTGGATAAGTCCTCGAACTTTGCAGCATACTCCGCTACTGACATATTCCTCTGTTCCAATTTAACAAATTCCATCTCCTTTCTATTACGGATATCTTCAGGGAAATACTTAATTAGAAACATGTTCTTGAATATAGCCCAAGTAATTGCAGTCCCTGCATTCTCTAAACGTTGGCGTGCATTATCCCACCAATGTTCAGCTTCTTTCGTCAACATAAAGGTACCAAGATGCACTTTCGGACCTTCGGGACATGCCATTCCTCTGAAAATTTTCTCAACTTCTTGTAACCTCTTTTGAGCTCCATCAGGATTATAGTGACCTTCAAATGATGGGGGGTTAGCTTTGTGGAATCGATCCATCACCATGAATTCATTTATTTGCACATTTCCTTGGCCACCACTATAGCTAGTAGCTTGAGCAACAGCTTGAGTAGCAGCTTGCGCAGAGGCTTGTGCAGTAGCTTGGGATTCAGCCAAAGCTTGGAGAGCCGGCACTGTAACTCCTGCAATGGACTCTAGAGCCTCAACAATCGCATCATCATTCCTTCCACTAGCCAACACTACCTACATCAATCAGATAAGCCAATCGAATATAGTGAGACACTTAGGGAAGTGAGAAACTAACTTAGTTCTACAACATTAACACAATAATGACCATAACTACAAAATACATAACAAAGTACACAAGGAAACATAGCAAACACATAACACATTTACGGTCTGATTGGACAGACCAGCTCTGATACCACTAATGTGACACCCTAAAACCCAAAAAGAAAAATTGATTATTAAGGTAAAGAATATCACATAATCATAGAGTATCAGAGCTGGTCTGTCCAATCAGACCGTGTGGGCGATGTGTCTATTGAGATGGTTTGTGTCCTTGTTAATGGTGTGATTTTTTTTTTTTACTATTATTGATTAGATGTCTATGGATCTTTTGTTGTGTGCTATGTGAAAATGATGTGAAATTAACATCAAGATACGTTGAGTGTTGTGACTTTCATTGCATTGTACAGTATATAATATTTGATGTGTTTTCACATTTTGTGTTTGAGGGATTTAATCAAGTTTGAAATGGTTAAGATAATTATACAAACTTAGTGACAAATAATTCTAAGTTGTTTAAAACAATTGCATAAAAATGGTTGTTAATTTATATGCCTAATGATGCTTAATTTTTTTTTATCTACTTTAGAATCTTCCGAGACTCTTAATTTCTACGTTTTAGGTGCTAGACTTTCTAGTTGGCATTTTGTAAGAACTTCTCAGGAAGTAAAACATAGTCATGAGTTTAAGGAGGTAATTGAAGTTAATGTATAGATTCTAAGTTTGAGTCTACTTGTTATTAAAGAGAACATAACCAAGAAATTCGTAGACTAACAATTTAACGAATGTTGTGTAGATAATTGTTTTTGTTGATTGTTGCTAAGAAATTTTATTGATTGTTGCTAAGAGACTTTAGTGATTGTTTGAGTCTACTTGTTATTAAAGAGAACATAACCAAGAAATTCGTAGACTAGCAATTTAACGAATGTTGTGTAGATAATTGTTTTTGTTGATTGTTGCTAAGAGATTTTATTGATTGTTGCTAAGAGACTTTAGTGATTGTTAGGTTAAAAAGAAAGGGTGTTGCAAATTATTTTTTTAAGTCTTGATGAATTATTGTGGTTTAGAGTGTCAAGAGGATACTACTACTACCATTAGAGTAGGTCTTGAGAACAACAAGTATAACTAGTTTCAAGACAAAGTTCATAACGAGTCTTCAGATGACGAATTTTGAATTGGAGAGATGCATTGTCTTAAGTCAAAGCAACATTTCAAGGCATTTGGGTTTTCAATTAGGTGAAACAAAAAAATAATAAAAATAAAAAATAAAAAATTTGGAGACTATTTTCAACATACCAAGTTCTATAAGTAGCATTTTTGTTTTGAAAAATTAGAAAGAATGGTTTATTGCTTTTGATCTTTAAATCTGCTATTGTGTTTTTATTTTATTATGGATCTTAGTTTGTTAAAATTAATTATGTTCTACTTGTATTGATCACATATGGATACATCTTTTGTTCGGTGATATTTTTTCTATATACAAGTACCTTTGTATTTGTGCATATATATATATATATTATGATAATATTTTGTATATGGGTGCGTGAATGAGAAAATATTTTTGTTTATTTATATGAAAGTAATTGAAAGTAATGATTTCTATTTGATAAAGGTGTGTTATGTGTTATCAATGGTCTTTTATTTTTATAGGTTTCTATTATTGGCTTTCTCAATTAATTATTATACATGAGTAATAACTAAAAGAATTATAATGTGTGATGGAGTGGAAGACGTGATGACGCTTTCACACTTTTGATTGCGTTAAAATTCTTTTAATAATTGCTATAAAATTTAATGATTACAATTGTTATTTTTTGAGTAACCGACTATATAAGTAAGAGGGATTGATTATCTTAGTGACTTATCGTCGATGAAAGAATAATAACAACTCGTTCTTATGAACGGTTTCTAATTTTAATTTGATTAGTCTAAAGCATATTTCTCACTCAAAGATATTGTTTGATAAACAAATATATATATATATATATATATATATATATATATATATATAGTTTCTACTATAAAAGAAAATAGCAAAATTTTGTTTCATGTGTAAGACGTATATCATGATACGTACACCTGTAATGGCATAAGTATTTTATTAATAGTGGTAAATCTGTAAGTTATTTGATTAAACGAAATAAATGTATTATATAGATTTATTGGACCGAGTTATTTTAATAAGACTTTAAGTTGTTGTATAAAGTTCCAAGGAACCAATCATGTGGGTAGAACTACAGAGTGTGTTAGATTTAAATACTGATTAGATATGATATATCATACAGGTATTTGGTACTTGTAGAATTGGTATTATGTTTTATTTTACAAACCAACATATCTACCGATTGCTTTCATTTTAATATAAGAATTCGATATGATACTTATGTGTTAACTTAGTTTTCATGCATTGGTCATTGGGTTGTGTATGCTATGTTTTGCTAAGCATGAATTATATTTATTTTGAGGTGGATGTGTTAAAATACTTCTTGTTTTACAAGAATAATAAATGTTGAATTTTAATTTTAAATGAGTAAGCGTAATTTGAATTCTTGTATTTGTTTTCTATGAGTCGCTATTAGAATATGAACAATTTATGTGATTTCATTTATTTTTGGGAAATATGGTAAATTCTTTGAAAATGATTTGATTAAAGATGACGCCCCGATGCTTATTTATATATCTATCTACTTTATTAGACAACATTAGCTACTACTTTGGGTCATTAAGTTTCATACACTATTTTTAAGTGATTTTAAATACTAATTCAATTATGAGACTACGTAAAGATGTTTTCTTATTATACCATGGTTATGCATGTTCGCTGTTTATTTCTATTACTTGCCATGAAGATTTTTATGTGTGATTTTGATCTCTTTTTATTTTTATTTTATTTTTATTTATAATAAAGGACAATCTTCAGTCTCTTTTAGTTCTAGTGAAATTTGTGAGGTGTCCTGTGTTGAGATTGGAATTGAATGGTTGTGAAATGTCCGAGAGGATAAATTATATAATAAGTTAAGACTTGTGAGAAATAGTGAGACATAAATTTTGTTAAAATTTTTAGAAATATGGGTATTAAATATAACCCGACATGATATATGATGATTAGTAACTATGAAATTTCATGATTTTTGTAATAATAAAAAAATACTATTATTTGGTTTTAATTTAAATAAACTAATTATTCATTTCCAAACAAACACTATGAGTTGAAGTAAGTTGTAAAGGAATCAACTAAATTTAGATTAGATTACCTTCCGTGAGAATAGTGAGACACTTAGGGAAGTGAGAAACTAACTTAGTTCTACATCACTAACACAATAATGACCATAACTACAAAATACATAACATAGTACACAAGGAAACATAGCGAACACATAACACATTTATGGTCTGATTGGACAGACCAGCTCTGATACCACTAATGTGACACCCTAAAACCCAAAAAAAAAAATTTGATTATTAAGGTAAAGAATATCACATAATCATAAACATGTCACATAAATTCAAAATTTCCATCAAACATAATGAAATCGAAATCATAATGTCAAACAACAAAATCCTTTTTGAAGTACACGTACTTATGTTTTAAATTCAGTGTAAATAAAGTCCCCACCCAATGTCACTATCAGAGTGGGAATTCCCAAAATAAAAATACTCCAAATAACATCAATACAATGCATATAAATAGAGTCTCCAAGATATGACAGCTTCCGCCTCTCTGATGGTATTAGTTATCACCTGTAACTTACAGCTCGTCTGTGTCCGTCGCAAACGCCAAACACAAACAACGAGGGGTGAGTATCGAAATTATGTAACAATATAAAATACACGAGGAGAACACGCAAACAATCAAATTATCACAATCTCCAAAAACAGTCAAGTGTATAATATCAACGACTTATCAAATCCATTCATAATAAGATAATCAAAATAATGAAATGCTATGCATGTCCTAGTGGACGGACAATTCATGAATGGCCAAGTCCTCATATATCCCCTCAACTCAACCCGAGATACATATACGCGACAGTCGGGGTACTCTTATGTTGCACGGTAGTTCCCGGGCTTAGGGAATAACCCACTAGGTGTACCCCCAAGGTCTATCAGTCTTACCTTACAGTTCAACTATAGCCCTCCACGATCAGGCTCATTCAGTTGTACTTCCCCGAATCACTAGGTTTGTCAAACCCTCCCTATATGATGACAAAATAATCCTAACTCCAAAATCTACAACACAGGTCTCAGACTTACTCGATCATCACAACTCAATAAGTTTCAATCTGACTTCATAATATTTCATCACTATATATCTTTATCATTCAATCACAATAAAATCACAATACTTGGTTTACACTACTCACAATACACAATCCAATAACATCAATCACATAATAAGGAATTCAATAGGTGGCACATTTTAGTAATATCACAAATTCAATCAAGTGATAAGAACATCCACGTACATATCATTCATACATTAACAATCATCATAAGATTTCATAAAATCAAACAGCATGCAATCTTGATATAAATTCACGATAATTCTATAGGTTGCTAAATTATATTTTAGTCCTCACTATTACCATTCACATTTTATTAATTAACTATTATTACTCAATAGGGCTCCACTGTACATAGTAAGCCTCGAATGAACATTTGGGAATTTCAATATTTCCGTCCATCTCACGTTATTTTATACTCATAAAATCGAACCTCATCTCACCCCTTACATCGACTGAAGATTCCATCCAATGAATCTGATATGCTAATGAGTCGTTTCTTTATCGGTCGTCGTCTCTAATAGTCCGCGAGGGAATTAAAACCACAACCACAAAATACAAATAAATTACTTACTATGAATAAATAAATAAATAAATAAATAACAAAATAAATAATAAATAAGTAAATGAATAAATACATAATAAAATAAATAATAAATAAATAAATAAGTAAATGAATGAATAAATAATAAAATAAATAAATGATAAAATAAGTAATAAATAATAAATAAGTAAATGAATAATAAAATAATAAATAAATAAGTAATGAATAAATAAATAATAAAATAATAAATAAATAAATAAAACAAACAATAAATAAATAATTGAATAAATAATTAATAAAATAAATAATAAACGAATAAATAGATAATAATATAAATAATAAATAAATAAATGAGTAAATGAATAAATAAATAATAAAATAATAAGTAAATAAATAATAAATAATAAATAAATAAGTAAATGAATAAATAAATAATAAATAATAAATAATAAATAGGTAAATAAATAAATAAATAAATAAAATAATCAATAAATAAATAAATTAATTAATTAATTAATCATCTACTACTTATAATATAGCCCAAAAATATGTTTAATATTATTAAACACCCATATTACTATAATCAAATTTTTATTTAACAAACTATGATATAAGAACTAAATATTGTTGTACATACTTAAACTTTGGGTGCCTCTTTTCAGGTTTTTCTATAATCTGGGAAGAAAGTCTATACTTAAACTTAAATATTGTTACACATATTTAAGCATGACCGAAAGTCCAAATTTTATTATTATAATTTGATTCATGCTTGGTTTTATTTAAACTTGAAATGATCTGAAGCTTGATAATTCTTCCATGTTTAGCTATTATTTTGATACTGGGCCGCATTGCTTTTGAGAACATGGTACATATGAAAAGGTATATATATATATACATCAAACTCACAATCCTAAATATAATCATCAAATTAACTCCTAATTTTTTTTATCAAATTCGCTATCTTAAAGTAATTATCCAATTCACAATCCTAAAATAGTTATCACATTCACTATCTTAAAATAATCATCAAATTCACAATCCTAAAATAGTTATCAAATTCACTATCTTAAAATAATTATCAAATTCACTCCTAAAATAATTATCAAATTCACTATCTTAAAATAACTATCAAATTCACTATCCTAACATAATTATCAAATTCACTCATAAAATAATTATCCAATTCACTATCTAAAAATAATTATCAAAATCACTCCTAAAATAACTATCAAATTCACTCCTAAAATAATTCTATCTTTCCACCAGAATTCAAAAGAAATAGCGTATAATACTAATCATGTTAATCAAGTCTGACTCATCCTAATTATTCCTAAAGGTATCCCTCAACATTCATATATATATTTGTTGATTCATATATATATTTGCTGAAATCAAATAGATAAGCCTATTCATGTACCGGATCGAATTTAGGAAGCGGCTGGCAGAGCTACACCTTGTATTTTCTTCTAATATTCTATTAGCATAACCAGAGGCGCATTCTTTCCATTTGGAGGCGGATATGTGTATATATATATATAGGGGCAACTAGGTTTACATTATTCATATTATTATTATTATTATTATTATTATTATTATTATTATTATTTATTCTCCCTTTTAATGTTGATGTTAAAAGATTAGTGTACTGATACACAAGTTTATTTCTTATTTATTTATTTGTCCAAAATCAATTTAAATAATTATATTTAATATTAATAATTCAAATAAATTATTAGGGTAAATGAAAAAAAAAACACGTAGAGAATTATCGCATTACAACAAATACACATACAATATAATTTATCATAATATTACTGTTATATATTTATTAAAAATTTGAGGTGTTACATTTCTCCCTCTGTAAAAAAAATTTCGTCCTCGAAATTTACCTGGGGAAAACAGTTCCGGATAAGAGTCACGCATTTGACTTTCGACTTCCCACGTAGCACTTTCACCAGTAGCACCTCCCCAAACAACCTTTACCAATGAAATCGTCTTACCTCATAATTCTTTGATCTTTCGGTCCTCAATCCATAGCGGTAAGGTCTCAAAAGTTAGATTCTCTTTTATTTGGACCTTGTCTGACTCAATCACGTGTGAAGGATCGAAAATGTACTTGCGAAGTTGAGACACGTGAAAGACACTATGAAGATTAGAAAGAGATGGAGGAACCGCGATCTGATATGCTACGTTACCGACACGTTTGAGAATTTGGTAAGGTCCTATAAACCGAGGTTTAAGCTTTAGCATTTTTAATGCCCAACCAACCCCAGTTGTTGGAGTAACTCTCAGAAATACATGATCACCTTCTTGAAATTCGAGGTTTTTCATTCTTTTATCATGGTAACTCTTTTTCCTACTTTGAGATGCTCTCATCTTTTCTTGAATCATTTTTACTTTATCGGTAGTTTGTTGAACAATCTCAGGTCCTAACATAAGGCTATCACCCGTCTCAAACCAACACAGAGGGGTCCTACATCTTCTCCTGTACAAAGCCTCAAAAGGGGCCATTCCAATGCTAGAGTTGAAACTATTGTTATAGGTAAATTCTATAAGTGGCAAAAAGCTATCCCAACTTCCATTTTGTTCCAACACACAAGCTCTCAACAAGTCTTCTAGGGATTGATTGGTTCGCTCAGTTTGACCATCTGTTTGTGGGTGGTATGTTGAACTCATCCTAAAGTTCGTACCTAAAGCGCTTTGTAAACCTTGCCAAAACTTAGAGGTAAACCTAGGGTCTCTGTCTGAGACTATACTTGATGGGATTCCATGCAACTTCACAATTTCTTTTATGTATATCTCAGCTAACCTTTCCATAGAATAAGTTATGTTTATCGGAATAAAGTGAACAGATTTAGTTAGTCTATCCACAATAACCCAAATGCTATCGTACCTTTTTGGAGTTCGAGGTAAGCCTACCACAAAGTCCATAGATATGCTATCCCACTTCCATTCGGGAATGCTCAAAGGTTGCATCAAACCTGAAGGTTTTTGATGTTCTACCTTAGATTTTTGGCAAGTTAAACAAGCATACACAAATTCAGCAACATCTCTTTTCATTTTAGGCCACCAAAATATCTTCTTGAGGTCCTTATACATCTTTGTGGCTCCAGGGTGAATACTTAGACAACTCCTATGTCCTTCCTCTAAGATCATCTTTCTTAACTCCTCTACATCGGGAACACAAATCCTCTCCTTAAATCTCAAAATTCCATCCACACTTATTTTGAAGTCAGGTTCTCTCCCTTGGTCAATCGACTGCAACTTATCTAAAAGATATAAATCCAACTTCTGATTTTTTTTCTATCTCTTCCAATAGTCCACTAGTTACCTTCAACATTCCCAATTTAATACTTTCTGGTGTCAATCTCTTCCAATAGTCCACTAGCTACTAGCTCAATTGGTAGTCGGATTGCGATGAGGCGGTACTTGAATGCCACGGAAGGCAAAAACTCGCAAGGATTTCCAATTTGAGGAAAGGGGGTGTGCGAGAAGCCCGTGAGGAAACATCGCCAGTATCGCCGAATGGTCGGGGTGTTAACTTATGTAGTTTTACTTTATAAAGAAGATAATAATAACATTTAAGAAAATAGAGTTGTCATATAAATTAATAATAAAATATTTATTTAACAAATCTATTTTAATATATGTTATTATTATCTTTGATTTTCACTTTTTTTTTCATAACAAAGATAATAATCTTTATTTAACAACTCTATTTTATTATATGTAATTATTATCTTCAATTTTCACTTTTTTTTTTCATAACGAAGATATTAATAAGATATAATAAAAGAAAGTTGTTATATAAAATATTTATTAAATATTATTTTACTAACGAAGATAATAATAACATAAAATAAAATAGAGTTGTCAAATAAATTAATATTAAAATCTAAATTTAACAACTCTGTTTTATTAAATGTTATTATTATCTTCTATTTTAACTTTTTTTTTT
>JBBPBS010000577.1:10590411-10612951 GCA_037974835.1 Cicer judaicum
ATATTTATTAAATATTTTTTTACTAACGAAGATAATAATAACATATAATAAAATAGAGTTAATATAACGAAGAAAATAATAACATGTTAATATTATCTTTGTTATGTAGTTGTGCTTTATAACAAAGATAATAATAACATATAATAAAATAGAATTGTCAAATAAATTAATATTAAAATCTTTATTTAACAACTCTGTTTTATTATTATCTTCGATTTTAACTTCTTTTTTTTTCAATACGAAGATAATGGGGAATCTCTTAATATCTTTGTTTACTTAATGATTGTCGTGAAAATTGTTAGAGTTAAATTAGTATTAAAAATGGGTAATCTTTTAATATCTACATTTACTTAACGATTGACGTGGATAGAGTCAGAGTATGCTCATGCATTTCATTTTGGTAAATCGTGCTGACCCGTGATAGGTGACACCTTGGTAAATAGTACTTTGGCCTGTGATAGGCGGTACATTTACGATTTACGTTTTTGGTAAATCGTTCTGACCCGTGAGAGGTGGCACCTCGGTAAATAGTACTTTAGCCTATGATAGGCGGTACTTTTACGATTTACATTTTTTCTTTTAGTAAATCGTGCTGACCCGTGATAGGTGGCACCTCGGTAAACAGTATTGATTTGTGATAGGCGGTACGTTTACAATTTACGCATTTTAGTAAATCGTGCTGACCCGTGATAGGTGGCACCTCGGTAATTTAGTACTTTGGCCTGTGATAGGCGGTACGATTATGGTTTACGGCCCTTCGATGAGGGTTTTGTTTTGGAATTCTGAGTCCATGCATTTTGGCATATACGCATTGCATTAGGGTGCTTGGCACACGAGTCGTGTTTGATTCAAGATTATGATTGAGTGTTTGAACCTGATGATGTCGTAGTGATTGTGTTATAAGTGCTAAGTGTTATGTTTTGGAATTGTGTGATAGTGTGTTTGATTACAAAACTATTTCGAAACTCATGATGTCGTAGTGATTGTATTATTAGTGCTAAGTGTTATGTATTGGAATTGTGTGTAATTGTGATCAATTCAGTTATGTAGTTTTAGAAAAACCTCAGAAACAATTGATTTCCCAATCGATTCTGTTAAAAGCCATTTATCAAAATCGATTTGGCAAGTTACAGGGGCTCAACCATTTATCAAAATCGATTTTCCAATCAATTTGGCAAGTTACAGGGGCTCAACCATTTATCAAATCGATTTGGCAAGTTACAGGAGCTCAGTTATTTAAGAAAATCGATTTCCCAATCGATTGATTTAAACCCAGAATACAGGTTTCACTAAAAACCTTTAAGAAATCGATTTTCTAAGTAAAAACTTTTATTTTGAGTCAGACAATCGATTGCTCAGTTGATTCATCAATTGGTTGGTCAGTTGATTCATTACTTGATTGATTAAAAACCTTATTTGATTTCATTTTTACTTGGCAAGTATTATATGAACGTTTAGCATATGGAAAACCCTTTCAAGGTGCATGTTAAGTTGAAAGGTTATTTTGTGCATTTAAAAACTTAAATGTTATGTGTTAATTGTTAATTTCGATTGGTGACCCTTTACAACTATTATGGAAATCTGGGCTTTGCCCTCAGATGAGAGCCAGGACAATCCTACCGGTTCGTACCCTGTGGATGGGGATGTAGTTGGAAACACCTGACTGGAGCTATGTTAGGAGGATCTTGCGGGGCGTGTGAAGATCACTCAGGGTGCATAGTTTTTGTAGAATGATCAGATTAGGTTGACATATAGGGACTAGATATCTTTCTTTTGGATTGTGTTTATTTTAAATTGGAAGACTGTACCTATACTAATATTGTCAGCATGACATTTTATTTTCGATGGGTTCCAAGTACCACTTTTTGATGTGTAAATACTTTGGATTCATATTTAAAAAACTATTCCGCTGCTTGTAAATTATATTGACTTAATTGTCGTTGCATTATGACTTAAACATTATCCAAATGTATTTCCCTTATTTATTTCTTTGTTTTATGAATTTGTTTTGAAAAAAAAAATACACTCTTGCTTTTAAAAATCGGGGTGTTACATTGTGGTATTAGAGCTTTGATTTAAAACTTAAATCATTAATTCCATAAGGTTTGATGTCATTAAAAAATACATCAAAAAGATTTTTGCCTCAACAAAAATATTTAATTTTGAGGTTCAAAATTACATTCTCTATTTCGATTGCTAGTGTGACTAAAAATATTCAGTCTCTAAATCGGCCACTAAAAGCGAAATTTTTAGTAGTGTGATGTACTTCTTGAAGACAAGATAACATGCTATCAAGAGAGGATATATTTCTTGAAATAATAAAAATAATGTTTTTGACATTGTTCTTTGTTAACAAATTAAAATGAACACAAAGTTCACTTCAGGAGTATCTTATCTCTTTAATAACAAATTAAAATGAACACATATTTTAAAAAAATAAAAATAA
Organism: Cicer judaicum; assembly: GCA_037974835.1. Lineage (NCBI taxonomy): Eukaryota > Viridiplantae > Streptophyta > Magnoliopsida > Fabales > Fabaceae > Cicer > Cicer judaicum. The sequence goes on from JBBPBS010000577.1 coordinate 10,592,858, forward strand.
ATATTTTCAATAATGTAAAAAATAGAAAACAGTGTGTTAGAATGTATCTTTAAAGCTTGGAGCAAATTTAGAGCATGAAGTTATAAAGGGAGATTGAAGTTTCGACGCCTTTAACTTATCACACTTGCATATATCAACAAAACATGGAAGGTCATCCAACCATATGTATGTTAGATTTGGAAGACACATATCATTAAGAGTGTTGTCTCCACCACCATGTCTAAAAACTTCTTCTTGTTTAAGAGCGATTGATATGGATAGATTGCTCAACTTTGGAAGCATTCTAATCATAGAAATAGAGAAAAGGCTTTTCATTTTGTTGCAATCATAGACCTTTATATATGTTAGTTTTGGAAAACACATTTCAGCATTGGGTAGTTTCACAAGTTCTTCATTTTCAAAAATTATTTGTTCCAAATTGTCGCAGTTGGATACATGAAGGGAGAACAACTCTCGTAGGCTTCTATGTATCTCCATAATAACTATCTCAAGTTTTTACATTTTTCCACGGTTATTCTTCGAAGAGATTGGAGACTTAGAATCCGACAAGGATTAAGATCCATCTTTGATATAAGGCTCAGTTCTGAAAAACCTAACAATTCCAACACCTCTATCTTGACAAATAAGATGAGTCAATAATGAAAAATATACTCCAAATAATTTCATGTATAATATAATATAAGAGAAATGATATTTATAACAAAAATTTGACAAGAAATTATATGATTATTGACTTAACGCAATTTAAATATACCCTTTCATAATGCAACCAATTTTCATTTTTATCGATCACTCAACTTACAAGTATTACTCTATAATCATTTTCTTCTTCCCATATTTCTTAACCATTTTCTTTTATCTAAATTTTTATAACTTTTTCTTATTAAATATTTTTTGATGAAATAATTATTTAATATTTTTATTTTTACACGGTTATGTTTTTAAATTTAACCTAAATAATTGTATAAACTATAAATGCAACTCTAAAGTTAACTTACAAACAATTTCCAATTTGGTGACATATGTGACTAGTACATGTTCTAAATATTTATTTAATATTTTTAAAAAGCAATAGAAATGCAATGGGGCTCGTTAGTGTCCGTGTTTCCGCTAGTAAATTAATAAAGCCAGTAGATGCAAAATGGAAACCAAGATGGTAAAATTTGCAATAGCACAAAAAATATGTACAAATGGATTCAAAAAGTTTTGCATATTAACTAGAAAGGGTATAATGAACTTCTCCTACCTCAGACCTGACCATCGTAGCAATCCATGATGGACTCAACTTTGGACATTCCATCACAGTTAGACATTTTGTAGATGGCCACTTTGCACGATTGTTTTCGGGACATATGCTGACGAGATTTTCAAGATCGTAGAGGGTGAGCTGTTTCAAACAAAGATGATTGTTCTGGTTTTGGCTTTGGTGAGATGAATGATTTTGGTGATCACATTCACCAAATACAAGTTCTAGAGCAGGAGCACGCCCAATATATACCTCTTCAAGGAATACAAGTACTTCAAAACAGCATATTGGGAATATGGACACTAACTTCCTACACGATGAAATGTGAAGTTTCTTCAATTTAGGCATTACAAAATGTGAACTCCTTAGAGGCAAAGCTGTATTTGAATCTTGCTCTCTTGCATTGGCAATTATATGCTTCAATTCATTGCACTCTTCTATTTTCAGCTCTTCTAACTGCTGAAGACTTTGAGCAACAGGCATCGAGAAGAGTGCTTCACCAAACTTGCAATTATTTATTTGGAGTCTTTTAAGATTTTGTAAGTTGCATTCATGTGGAAATATGTTCTGCAACTGCTGGCAATCAAATATTATAATTTTTTCTAATTTCTCGAAGAAACGTAGCACTTGCGCCGGTGTGCCTCGACAAAATTCTTTCAAACATCCCAATTCCATCAATACTAACTCCACCAACTTTGGAATCCAAAGATCTACCTCAGAATTAGAATCAGAAGGTGTATCGAAGACGCGTTCTATCATTTGGCAACTTGTAAGATGGAGATAAGTTAAACCGTTCATGCCTCCCACACCTCTAACGACTTCAGGGACAACATTTTTAAATCCTCCATTAAGTTGTTCAAGATGAACAGCTTCGGCTATCTGAAGAAGATTAGTTTTAGATGACTTCAACATGGAGATATTAAACTTGACTACATGTAAAAGTTGTGAGGATTTCACAGGATAATTGTACAAAGAACTATAACTTACAAATCTTTGCAACTTTGGGAGAGTAATAATATCTTCAACACACTGAGAATATAACTCTTTTTGCCACCATTTTGAAACATATAACTCTTCCAATTGTGAACATTTACCTATTGCTCCATTATACTCATGATAGTTTTCAAGAAAATCACAGGATGACAAATCCAGAAGCTTCAATCTTTTGAGATCTCCTATTTCTTTAGGAAGTTCATTGAGGATACATTCTTGTAAGTCAAGAACCTCTAGTTTTTTTAAGTTTGATATGAAAGAAACGTCACCCAATTTCCATTTTTGCAAGCGTAGAGTTCGAAGATTTGCTAAAATATGAACTGACAAAGGCAATGATAATGGTGTACCATATTTATCATTGATTATAGAAAGTACTTGGAGCCCTTCTATTCCTTCAAATGTTGCATCGGATAACTTTTTGGAACCCCTGATCAATAAAATTTTAAGGTTTGGAGCATGCAATAAATGATTAATTTTATCTTCCTTTTCATACCATGAGGATATTGCAAAACAATCTCTTATACCATTATCCTCTACCATGTTGCTAAATGGTTTGTCAACATTTACCAAGATTTTGTGATTCTCCAATCCCTTTGCAATCCATAGTGCCGTGTCACGAACCATGTCATGCATCTTCACATACTCTTTGTTTTCATCAACATCCATCAACAAACATGATTCTAAAAGTCTGTTTATGCTTGCTTCGATTCCACTTCTTGCTATGCCTAATGAAAACATTCTTCCTGGGTCTAGTCCAATTGCATATCGAATCAAATCTTCTCTTGCGATTTTATAGTCTTCAGGAAACATAGAACACATCAAGAAGATCATTTTAGCTTTTTTCTCTCCTAAATAATCATAACTTAGTTTAAGACAGTTTAAAGCATCTCCCACTCCTTCCACTTGATCCTCAATAAAATCTGGATGAGTCAAATTATGCAATGCTATCTTCCAGTCGTCATTGGATTTTCCTTTTAGTGAAGATCCCACCGCTTTAATTGCTATAGGTAGTCCCTTACATTCATTGCAAAGTTTTTGTGGTACACCATCCAATGACTCAGAGAATTTGTCATCAATTTTTGCATGTTTTTGGAACAAAGCCCAAGACTCATATTCACGTAAGAGTCCCATATAAATCTTCTTTTGACATTGCATCAAATCACACATATGTTGATTACGAGTGGTTAAAATGATCTTCCAAGCACCCTTGCTATCATTGTCTAAGTGAATCCCTATATCCATCAAATTAAACTCTTTCCATAAGTCGTCTACTATTATTAGAAGTCGATTATTTTGTTTCAAACTCAACCACAAACGTTGTGCTCTTCCCTCTTCATGTTCATCCTCCAATTTTATGTTTAACGCATCTGCCATTTATCCTTGAATGACTCTAATGTTTGGAGTTTGAGACACTGTGATTAGTACAACCTTATCAAACTTCAATCCTTCAACCTTCTTAGACGCTTCTGTTACAAGAGTTGTTTTCCCTGATCCACCAATCCCATACACTCCTACCATGTAGATTTTATCATCTTCAAGTGCTTCCAAGAGTTGATCATAAGCCACTTTTGTTGATTCAAAATAAGTAAAATTTTCTAATGATCGGTACTGAATGCCAGGAAGAGGAGCACGGTGAGAAAATGGTTGAATATTATTGCTTTTGCCTTTGAATTTCATCATTGCATTTTTCTTTTTTACCATTTTCTTGCACAAATGATATTTTGTCCATGTTGGAAACCTTCCTTGAAGGCAACTTTTGTTTGTTTTCATCTGTTGGTTTAAATCTTCCACCTCTTTCAATAGACTTTCCACATCACTCAACCACTTCTCTACTGACTTTTCGATTTCTTCAGCTCTGTGTTTGGCTTGTTCAACACGGTTCACAAGGTCGTCTCTTTCAAATATTAGCTCATTTTTTTCATTCTCAAAATCTTCAACAATTTCATTAACACAAAAAATGTATTTTCCTTCACGTATTGTTGGTTCCACCAAATATTCAAAAACCTTAGTCACAATGGAGATAACTATATCTGCCATTTAATCAAAGCAACCTGACAATAGCACCAAGTGCATAGTTAATCTAAGATTCATAACATAGAATTTATAGTTGTTTGATGATGAAAAAGCACTAATGCAAAATATGAATTCTATAACATAATTTAATATTCTTATTTATTTATTTTGTTTTAATTCAGTTTCAATTCTTCTTCTTTTATAACAAAAAGAGATATGGTTTAGGGTAATGGTTTTACTTATGGTTTAGGGTAATGGTTTTACTTATGGTTTAGGGTAATGGTTTTCGCATTTCATAACAAAGCGTAAATGAAATGTTATATATATCAATCATAGAGAGACTTTGGATGAAGACAAGGAAGAATAGCCTTTTCTGTTGTTTGTTTTTCCTCTAAGATTGTTTGTTACTCGAGCTGCCTTTTATAGTTGTATTCTAGTTGGATTTTAGACACATTATCGCACACCACATTCTCTATTACCTAGATTGGTTTTGTTATGTACAACAAGACTCATCCTATAGATGTTAAATTACCTAATAGGAACTTAGTAAAAGATGGTTTCATTTCACTGAAATAGTTAACGATTGGACAGTTGAGAATGTTTTATTTGTGCTTTGGTTAGTAGTAAACTTGATCTTAGTTTCAAAGTAATGTCATTGTGAGAATGTTTTATTTGTGAGAAAATATCATTGTAATCGAAGACAAAAAATTGAGTGTATTCTTTTGCTACAAAAACAAGCTATACAACGATCAATCCTACCATCATGACCATCTTTCAACATATAAAGCCAATGACATACTACTATGGACTTTCCATATGGTAAAAGAATTAATTCCCATGTATCACTACTTTGAAGAGAACACATCTCGTCATGGATATTTAGGAATAGAAACTGAAGATAGAGAAGACAAACAAGTATAATGCAAAGGAGAAAGACGATGTAATTCAAACCAATGTAATGAGGATGGGTTGCAAGTAGGAAATTTACTTTTACGAATAACAATAGGAATATCAAGGGTCATATCTGATAAAGGAGGAGGTGGTGGCGAAGGAGCATCTGGAATGACCTCGATATCAAGAACGGGTGTAAAGACATGTACAACTGATGGTGGTTGACAACGACAATATATTTAAGGACGTTGTACAACTGGAGGATTCATATGATGAATCTCAAGTGGGACAACAGGAGAAGTCATCGGAGGTGTCTCAGGTGGGACATAGGTAATAGGGTCTAGTTATAAAAGAGAATGTTAAACAGACTTTAGTAGGTCCATAGGAATAGTTGCAGATTAATTAGGATTTTAAATAATTATTTTGATGTTAAAATTATTTTATAACATATGTTAATAAATTTTGAGATTAATTTTCATTATATGGGTGTTCTCTATGAGGTGCTAGTTTTAAAATATTAGATTAAATGAACGATATAAATAATAAATATTTTATTTTATCATTTGATATAGTTTTTTTAAAAAAATAATAGTATTTTAATATAATATTTTAAAGAAAAAGATTTTACGTGTATAAATGCGTATTCAATTTATGTAATATTTTTTTGTGCGCTTGACTGATATTAAGTATGCACGTAGTTTTATTTCAATTATTTATGATTATTTTTTATTTTTAGTTATTTTTTTTTTATAAATAATCATCATTGGATAGTAGTGATATTGTGTTTGATTTCCTTTATTTTTATGTAATTGTTATGACATTGTGGTTTTATATATATTTATTATAATTTAGTAATTAATGTAAAGTGTTGATGTTATATTTATTTATTTTATAATTTCGACTATTCTCTAATGATGATAATATTTTAATTTGAGTATTTGGAAAAGTAACTATTACTATTATAGGGATTATTTTGAATATGAGAGTTTTGATTATTAATGTATTTTAAAATATTAATTACTTTAATTACTTTATTTTATAAAATATTAGTTTTGAAATATTAGCAATATTTTAGTAATTAAATTATGTTTAAAAAAAAGGGTGTTAAAAAAATAGTTTTGATAATTCTTTATTTTATTTTAAAAAAATAAAAATAAATAGAAGAAAGAAGTAAAATGTGTTTTATGGATTAGATTCATATTTAAGAGTAAAATCCAATTAAATAATAATAAAAAAATATTAATTGAAAATAACAAGAATGAGGGGCATGAGAAACATAGAGTAACCAGAACACAAAATAGGCAGCCGTACATTGAGAGATAAAAAAAAATTGGTGTCCTAGAAAGTTTCTCTATTTTCGTCCAAATTTTAATATGTTGGTTTACTCATTTAGCTAGTCAATTAAAGACAATTTTCCAAAATTTTAACAACCCTAATTTCTCTCTAAAATATCTGACTTCTCCGTTTATAGAATTTCTTATTTTACATCGTTCTTCTTCATCGTAAGTCTTAATTGAGTGAAATCAATGCCAAAATGATCATGTGAAAAATGTCTATATTATCCATTGAATGGTTGTCTGAATTATGGTAATTTTCTTTGACTAAATTTAGAAATTTAGTTTTTAGAGTATCTTCTCATAATTTATTTTTGACGTTTACCCATAAACTGTCAAGTTACATCGATTGAAGGACAAAAAGTCAAAGAACAAAAAAAAATTTGCTTGTGGAATCGTACTCGTGTGAGAAAGCGTTGAAATAAGGTAGGGTGACATAACGTTTAAATTCATGAGTATAATATATTGTGAGATGAACGGAAAAATCATATTTCTCAACGATTCATCTAGGGCTCGCTAGCCCTTGGAGAGATAAATTGATTAATGTAAAATATTGAAATTGTGAGATTAAAATGTAAAATAGAAATGTTTATATGGTGTTGATTAATTTAATTTTCGATACTTGTGTGGTAGTTGATATTTGTCATTATTGTGATGTTGGATGTCGAATGAAATTATGTGCATATGTTTGATTAGCCGAATTTATGTGATGTGATAATATAAGATGGATGTATGGTATGATCTATGTTTACTTGATGATAATGATTATTTTCGATTGATGATATTGATGTTATAAAATTGTGATCAAAATAGTGAAGTACCCCATAGTTGACGAGATAGTGACTAAAGATGATGCTCTTAATGAAATAGTCTAAGCTAACGAGGGGAGCAAATAAATATTGAGAATTTATGAAGTGGATATTATTTTGTCATCATATAGGTAGAGTCTGACAAGCTTAGTGATTTCGGGGAAGTACAACTGAATGAGCCTGATCGTGGTGGTCTGTTGTTGAGCCTTAAGGCAAGATTGTTATACCTTGGAGGTATTCGGGTGGGGAATTCCTAGGTGACTTTGAGGTAACACTCCAATTGTCAGGAGCTACCATGCAACACACATTTACCTCGATTGTTGTGTATATGTGTCTCAGGTTGAGTTGAGGGGATCTATGAGGACATGACCAATTTGAATTGTCTGTCCGTCAGGTTGGTGGCATAGTATCAAACCTCTTAACCAAGTACTTCAGAGTTAGAATGGTACCACATTGTGATGTAGAGTCTAAACTCATGCATATCATTGCATTTTCTTTTGATTGTTTTGTTGTGATTAATATGTATCGTGTGCGATGATAATTTCTCTTAGACGATTTTATGTTATAGTGAAATTTATTAATTTTCCTTGAGTGATTTTGACTTTTTAATGTGATAATTTTCTTGAGGAATATTTGTGTAATGATATGATTCTATTATGATTGGTTGCGTGTTCTTCTTACTTGTATTATACTATAAACATGATTTCGAAACTCACCTCCTTTATTGTTTGTGTTTGACTAACTTTGTCATGCATTTGCAAAATCGCAATTATTACAGGTTAATGAATCTTGAAGTTCAAATTTAGGAGAAACCTCGCTCTAATAGGTGATACTTGAAATTAAGAGTTGTAATTTGTATATTACTTTTACTTATTCAATTAGAAACAACTTTTTGTATAAAAATCTTATAAGTCCTAATAAGTTTTTGGAATTAAATTAAAAAATCATAGTAAGTCAAGTTCATTGAGATTGCACTATTTTAACTGAGAAGTAAGGTTGAATTTTTACATAAGCATTTAGAGGAATGTCATATCCTAAATTAGTTATAAATTTTTTTATTTCCTTGGAATCAAAATTTCTTATTCGCTGCGAATTTTCCTAAAAAAATTTAGTCTAAATTATTATATATATGTTATCTTGAGGGTTAGAGTGTCACATGAACTACACAAGGGAACCAGTTTTATATAAACTCTAGACAATAAATACAAAAATAAATATGCGAGATATTATCTTTAATTACATGATATGATGTGATATGTAATAAATACAAAGATTATAAATATATTTTCAACGCAACATAACAATTTTTAAAATATGCAGGTCTAAGACAACAAATAATTGAAAAAATTACACTTGTGATTTATATGAATTAAATTCTTAAAGTAAATGTGTTGGATATAACCCTAATTTCAATCATACTCAATATTAAAACATGTGTATAAATAGAAAAGTGTCACATGACTTTTTGTTTTAATTTTAACCATTAAAATTAATTCACACTCTCATTATAAAAATCCTATAATTTGATACGTTATATATATATATATATATATATATATATATATATATATATATATATTATTTACCTTAATTTTTTAAAAATTTTATGTTTTTTCCTATAATGTCTGGCTCTCCACCTTGATGTTTTCTAGCTTTGAGCAATTAGAAATTTGATTGCTTTATTTCTCTTGGAGTGAGAAGATTGTTTACAAGAGTTGCATTCTAATATATAACTATTGACATAACTATTCTGATGTAATTTGGTTCTCTATGCCTCTCTCTATATAAAAGTAATCCAAAAGAAATTATATAGTTTGTAACGAAAGTATATTAAATAATTAACTAAAAAAATAAATATTGAGTAATAAATTAACGATCATAACTTAAAAATATTTTAGATATGATCACACTTTAAAATAGAATAAAATACAGAGTATGATGAATAAAATAGAGAAATTAAAATATTGCACTTACACTCTTGGGATTTATCTAAGGGAAGAATCCTTGAGCACTTGCGGTAAAGAAAACTTATAAATACTTTTGATGTGGTATGCACATTTCTTCAAAGTAACATAATATAAAGGGGTTGTGGGAATTTGATTTGCTTGAGATGTAAGGCAATAGGAACATAAGAATCAAGGGGACAATATTAATTATATTCTGCACAAGAGGAAAAGAATAGCATTCTTTACTTGTAGAGATACATAAAGAATAAGAATATTTTTAATATTTGTTTATTCATTTACATGCCATCAGCCTTGAGAATGACTCTTAAGTTATTTTTTGTGTGCATAATATGTAAAAAAATAAAATAAAAAAAGGACAACTTTGTGTGGAAAATATGAATGAAAAGAATATCAGTGTAAGATAAAAAGAAATAAAGAAGGATAAAAAATTAATTGCCTTTTCTAAGTAGAATATATTAGTTTTTCCTATAGTGTTTTCATCCTCTTGTTATGTAACTCTATATTGGATGATGTTAGTTACAGTATGAAAGTTTCTCATCATTTAAAAGTAGATAAAGTGTATATTAAAGTAGTTTAATCAGTAACAAACAGTAACAATGAATTATTGTTATGAAAAGAAGTAACAATGAATTTGTGAGCAAATTAGTGAAGGTTTTAAAACAACGGCATACCTTTCTTCAATAATGAAATGCCTTTTATGTAAGAAGCGGAATAACATAGTTCTTAAGTGCTTTCAATTTTATCTGTTATATAAACACATACAGGTGGTATTTTTTTATGTGGAAGATTATGTTACATCAGTATACTTAAACTGATAACGCTTTGCTACATTTTTACCAAATTAATATATCCTGCAAGATCTACTCCTGGAAAAGCAAGACATTTTCAACAAACAAGTTCACTGAGTCTTGTACACAACATCATGACACAGTCTTGAAGGGTTTGAACTAAAACAAACTTTAAAACTCATAATCAATCATGTTAATATTAAGAAATAGTATGTGGAAGAGTACCTAAATTCATGATGACTAAATAGTGTTGCGGTTTGGCCTTCCAGATCAACACAAAATCTAGCTATGTCTCTGTGATCTCTTTGTGATAACGAGATGTCAAGGACCACATGATCCTTCTAAGGCAGCTAACAGTTATAGGGATTGTGATCTAATTTATCATATGATCGATCTACTGAAAACACTCTTAAAGATGAAAATTGTTCTAAAATCTTTGAAGTCATTCGTAAAAGATAAGTCTGTTTCTTCGTTGATCTTCCTTATCAATTGAGTCATCAGAAAAAATCACCATTGTCATAATCAAGTCCTGCTGTTTTTTTTTTAACTCCACCTTTATCACCAACAAATTCAAAATTTAATTCAGGAGACGAACAATTTTCAAGCAACTTTGATAGCCATAAAATTCTTATTACGTAAACGTTGTTATTAAATTTTCAAAATAAGGAAAAAGCCACAAAATTGACGGATAATTTGTTGTGTTGTACTCAGAGTTACTTAAATTTCTGGTAAAGTTGAACCAAGTTTACGACATTCATCTACGTCAAAACAATTAAGTTTCAACATCTTTAACTTAAAACTCTTGTAGATATCGACAAAACATGGCAGCATATACAATTCTATCCTTATCAAGTTAGGAATTACATTTTACGAGTCTCTACTACCATGTCTAAAATTTTTTGATTTAATTGCATCCTCAAATTTGATAATTTACAAATTAGTTCTTCTATTTTAAAATTTGATGTTTTGGTCTCTCATTTTGATTTTTCGAAAAAAAAAAAAAAGACAAAATGATATTTTTTAAATAAATAACATATGATACGATTATGTGAAATAATTAACATATGAAATTACAATAAATTCATTTAAACATTTCATATTTAAACATTTATGTTTCAACATCAAAAATTATTTATTTTTGTAAATTAATTAATGAAATATCAATAATTAATACGTCTAGAGAGAATTACCTTAAGAGATCGTATGTCACATAATTGGTTTTTAGTTCGAATATTTGAGAGAAACATAGAGACAAAAATTGTCGAATTGAAAAATAAGAGAACCAATTTTATAAATTGATGAAAATAGAAAAATCAAAATTAGTTCAATCAAATTTTTTCGAGTTCAATATCCCATGATACATCTAGACTGCTTAGTTGCAGAAACAGAGAAAAGACTATTCAATTTGTTGCGATCTTTTGGCCAATTATTAGCATACTCAAGAGAATCCCACCCATGTGAACTAGTATCAACTTTTCTATAGAAAGTTGAGATTCTTTAATTTCTTTTTTCTTTCTATATATACCACTATTTTAGAAGTATAAGCATAATAATGTGATATTTTGAGTGGTCTAAATATTCTCTATATACGAAAAAATAAGCATAATAATGTGATATGTTGACGAAAAAATAATAACTACAGTAATGTTTTTTCCAAAATAAAAAATAAAAAATAAAAAAAGAATATAATATTTATAAGGATGTGCAAGGATGCGTGGCTGCACACGGCTTCCGAACTTTTGGGACAAATTCTCTTTGTTAACTATTTATATATATATACACGAAGAACGATCAAATTATATTAAATATAATATTATACTGATTAATAATATTTTATTTAATATATATTTTTTAATTTTGTCCGTTAGATCAAAATATTATATCAAATAGATTATGTCTATAAATGTTTATATAAATCTAAAGTCATTAGATAGAATAGTATGGTATATCAAAATTAACAACTTAAACATTTTAATTATATAATATTAATTTTGATACAACTCAATAATATATGTATCATTTTAGATTTATGTAAAAATTTATTGTAATAATCTCATAGAAAACACATTTCATCATCATTGACAATACTAGTGGTCGAAGACATTGGAAACCAAAAATATTTTTTAGAGAATGACTCGTAATTGAAATCAGACTCAATCGAAAAATATCGGCTCAAAAAACCAAAAGAAGTATGGAGGTATAACAGTTAAATAAGAAAATGGTATAATAAATAACATAGATTAATTAAGCATAAGATGAAGATTGAAAAGTGTGTTCTTATTAGGATAAATATAGAAAATTATTTTTAAAAAAAATTCCGAATAAAAAAGGGTGCATACTTCTCTCTCCGCATACCTCCCATGACTCTAACCATGTCAGGGATGATATTTTTACATCCTCCATGAAGGTTGTGTCACGTACCATGTCATGCATCTTTGACATCAAAGATCTTCTATTTAGATGTTATAATCTTCAAAAGCATAGAACACATAAGAAAGAGCAATTTGCTTCCTTGTTTCTTCAATAATCATAACTTTATTTAAGACAACACAAAGCAGCTATGACCCCTTCTTCATGATCATCAAATGCATATGAATCAAATTTATGCTTTCCTTTTAAGGATGATCCTAGAGTTTTGACTGCTATGGGCAATCTCCTGCATTCATTGTAATTTTTGTGGTACAACATCCAACGATTAGAGAATTCATCATTAATATTTGCATGCTTTTGGAACAAAATCAATTCATCTTTATAGATATGAGTCCTAAATGAATCTCTCCTTATGACTATCCATAAAGGTACACGCACTCTCACTACGAGTGGTTAGAAGGATCTTCTGCACATTCTTATTATCATTGTTCATGTGAATCCCTATATGTATTGGAAGTGATGGATAATTCAAATGCAGAAAACGGAGAATGTTCTGCAGAACAGAGAAAGCAGAAAACCAAAAAAACGGAGAATGTTCTGCAGAAACATAAAAAACCAGAAAACAGAGAATGTTATGCAGAAACAGAAAAACCAAAAAAACCAGAAAACGAAGACTGATTAACATTCTCCGTATTCTGCAGTTTTGTATAAATCAGTTTTTTCTGTAATTCAGTTTTGTTTTCGGTTCTGTTGATTAATCTAAGTTGTAGATCCCAATATTGTTGTAACTGAAAATACTCTCATTTATAATCTCTCTCTTTTCTCCATCATCTTCTCAAAACCACAATTTTCAATTATTGATTTTCACCATTGATTCACCCTCCACTCTTGATTGTGTTCCAACATTTGGCATCAAGAGCCAGGTTTAGATCCAATTTCCGTTCAAACATGTCTGTTTCCAATGACAAAATCCCTACTAACCTTCCGATTCTTGATTCGAAGAATTATGACAAATGGTACAAACAAATGAAAGTTTTGTTTGGATATCAAGATGTTCTTGATATGATTACCGATGGCATTACTCCTCTTGGTAAAGAGGCTACATCAGCTCAACAAGCGAAATTCAAGGAAGATAAGAAGAAAGACTAGAAGGTCCTCTTCTTGATTCATTCTTGCGTCGATAGTGACAACTTCGAAAAGGTTGGCAATTGCGACTCGGCGAAGACAACTTGGGGTATCCTTGAGAAAGCTTATGCTGGTGCGGATAAGGTGAATGTGGTGAGGTTACAAACTCATAATCGACAGTTTGAGTTACTTCAAATTGAAGACAAGGAAATGATTAATGATTACGTGATGCGTGTGACACGCTTGGGGAATCAAATGAAGTCGTGTGGTGAAGCCGTTTCCGAACAGAATTTTGTGTCGAAGGTATTGCGTTCTTTAACACCAAGATTCAATAATATTGTGGTGGCGCTTGAGGAATCGAAGGATCTTAAGACGATGACGAAAGATGAACTTCAAAGTTCATTGGAAGCTCATGAACAAAGGATGGACGAAAGAGGAAACGATAAAGTCAAAGCGAAAGTTGTTTTTCAAGCCCGTTTCAACGAGAAGAATAAGAGATCGAAAGGGAAATGGCCTTCTAGAGGAAAGAAAAATTTCCAGAATTTTGATGAAAAAGAGTAAAAAAATTCAAGGAAAGGTGAGGGCAGTTCCAAAGGTGGTGGTCAAGGCAACTACAAGTCATTCGACAAAAGTACCAAGAAGTGTTGCAATTGTCAAAAGCTTGGGCATTTCGCAAGAGAGTGTAGAGCGAAACCAAGGGAGAATCATGCAGATGAGGCTAAGGTTGCTAGGCAAGACGTGGATGATGATAACACGGTTCTTGTGATGATCATGGAAGAGAAATACGACATTAAAGAGGTGCTGGACAACAATTGTGACAAGAGGAAGTTGTTGGACAAGTAACTATTGCAGTGCAGAAAAATCTGCAAAAATGCATTCAGAGAAAAGCGCAATGGTAATAATTCGAGATGGAGTCCAAGGGAGAAATGAGTGGTACTTGGACTCAGGTTGTTCGACACATATGACAGGAAGAGAGGATTGGTTCATGAAGATCAATCAAGCCACGCGAAGTAGAGTGAAATTTGCGGATGATACGACATTAGTGGCCGACGGTGTTGGTGATGTTTTGATCATGAGAAGGGATGGTGGTCATTCCTTGATCAAAGATGTGTTGTACATTCCAGGAATCAAGTTTAATCTCTTGAGTATTGGCCAATTGCTTGAGAGGAATTACATGATTCGGATGGAAAACAAGGTTTTGCGCGTTTTGGACCAAAACGGTGTTTTAATCCTTAAGCCTCCTATGGCTGCCAATAGGACTTTCAAGATTGAGTTGGAAATCATGGAGCATAGATGCTTAGCTATAGCGGCAAGTCGTGATGAGTGGTTGTGGCACTACCGTCTTGGGCACTTGAATTTTCGAGATCTTGATGCGTTGCAAAAGTATGAGATGGTGACCGGACTGCCTAGCATCAATATTCCAGCTGAGATATGTGAAGAGTGTGTACAAGGGAAGAAACACAAGAATAGTGTCAGCAAAGATGTAGGTCATAGGACCAAACATCATCTTGAGGTGGTGTATTATGATGTGTGCGGACCGATGCAAGTCAATTCGTATAGAGGTAATCGATTGTCACATTTATCGATGATTTTAGTAGGAAGCTGTGGATTTATCTCATAAAGAGGAAGGATGAGGTGTTTGAGGTGTTCAAATGATTTAAATCCATGGTTGAGCGGCAAAGCGGTCACAAACTCAAAATTCTCAAAACCGATGGCGGAGGCGAATTTACTTCAAGTGAATTTGGGAAGTATTGTGATGATGAGGGTATAGTGCGTGAGGTTGTACCACCCTATACGCCTCAGCAAAATGGCGTGGCTGAGAGAAAAAATCTGACAATTATGAACAAGGTGCGTAGCATGTTGAAAGGGAAGAATTTGCCGAAAGAGCTTTGGGGAGAAGTTGTTGCTATAGCTGCCTATGTGTTGAATAGGTGTCCTACAAAGAAGCTGGAAAAGGTGACTCCAAAAGAGGTATGGTATGGATTCAAACCGAATTTGAGTCATTTGCGCGTTTTCGGTTCGGTAGCATTTCGACATATTTCGGGACAACTTCGAAAGAAGCTTGATGACAAGAGTGAAATGATGTTGCTTGTCGGATATCATCCTACCAGAGGCTACAAGTTGTTTGATGTGAGTAGCAAGAAGATCGTAATTAGTCGAGATGTGATCGTGGATGAGATACGGCAGTTTGGCAGTAGAAAACCTGCCATATCAGTTCAGGAAATTGATTTCTGCCACAAAAATCAACATCTTGGAGCTGCTGGAACTGTTTCTGGTGAGGTGGAAATCGATTTACCAATTGATTTGCTGCAGGAAGATTGGAATTTTCAGCCTGCTGAAGGTGCTGTACAGCAACCTTTCGGAACCGAAACAGGTGAATCAAGTAGACGACCAACAAGGCAAAGAGGGTTGCCTCAAAGACTCCGTGATTGTGAATTATTCCGAGATAGCGAGATCAACAATGAGGGTGATCTTACTCACTTCGCTCTAATGGCCGAATTCGAACCGGTGAATACGGAGGAGGCATTAAGCGATCCAAAGTGGATGTGTGCTATGAAGGAAGAGCTGGAATCAATTGAAAAGAACAATACATGGATGTTGGTTGATTTACCAAAAGGTAAAAAGGCGATTGGTGTGAAATGGGTCTACAAAGTGAAAGCGAATCCGAAAGGTGAAATAATCAAGCATAAAGCTCGATTAGTTGCAAAGGGATTTTTGCAAAAGGAAGGGATAGATTTTGATGAGGTGTTCGCACCGGTAGCAAGGCATGAAACCATCCGGTTAGTTGTTGCGATAGCTAATAACAACAGTTGGCCGTTATATCAAATGGACGTCAAATCGGCATTTTTGAATGGTCCACTTGATGAGGAGGTCTATGTTAGACAACCACCTGGTTTTGTGATTCAAAATCAAGCAGCAAGGGTCTACAAGTTAAGGAAGGCACTATATGGTTTGAAACAAGCTCCAAGAGCTTGGAACAAACACATAGATGGTTTTCTTATAGACATTGGTCTCAAGAAGTGCATATCCGAATATGGTGTTTATGTGAAGTCGGATGCAAGCGAAGGAGTAATCATACTTTGTCTTTATGTAGACGATTTATTGATTACGGGAAGTTGTGAAAGTTACATTTCAAAGTTCAAAGAAGAGCTTATGAGGGAGTTTGAAATGACTGATCTTGGCACAATGAAATACTTCTTAGGCATAGAGTTCCAAAAGACAAAGTTGGGGCTGCTTATGCATCAAAAGAGGTATGCAATGGAGATCTTGAAGAGGTGTGATATGGAGCATTGCAATGCTGCCACAACACCAGTCGAGGCACGTTTACAGCTATCCAAGAGTGAAGATGAGCAAGATGTGGATCCTACTCAATACCGGAGATTGATAGGATCATTGCGTTACTTGTGCAATACGCGGCCAGATTTAGCGTTTAGTGTTGGTATTGCAAGTAGGTTCATAGAGAGGTCGAAGGTATCACTTGGCAGCAGTTAAGAGGATACTTAGATATGTGAAAGGTACTCTTGGCTGTGGAATTTTATATCTTGCAAATGACATGGGCAAAAGTTGCGAATTACTCGGATACACCGACTCCAGTTGGTGCGTTGATAAGGACGATCGGAAATCAACGACCGATTATGTCTTTATGTTCGGAGAGGCACCAATCTCTTGGTGTTCTAAAAATGAGCCAATGGTTGCTCTCTCTTCCTACGAGGCGGAGTATATCGCAGCTTCGTTATGTGCATGCCAAGCTGTGTGGCTAGTGAACCTACTGCGTGAGCTGGACAACAACATGAAATGAGCTGTTTTGCTGTTGATGGACAATGTTTCAGCCATCAACCTTGCTAAGAATCCCATAGCACATGGGAGGAGCAAGCATATTGAGATGAGGTTTCACTATTTGAGGGAATTAGTGAGTTCCGGACAATTACGTTTGGGTTATTGCAGAAGCGAAGAACAAGTTGCAGACTTGTTAATGAAAGGCGTTACAAATGAGGTTTTCAAGAAACTTGTGATGAAGCTAGGCATGAAGAATGGGGAGCATTTGAATTTAGGTAGTGTATTGGAAGTGATGGATAATTCAAATGCAGAAAACGGAGAATGTTCTGCAGAATAGAGAAAACAGAAAACCAGAAAAACGGAGAATGTTCTACAAAAACTGAAAAACCAGAAAACTAGAAAACAGAGAATGTTCTGCAAAAACAAAAAAACCAGAAAAACTAGAAAATGGAGACTAATTAACGTTCTTCGTTTTCTGCAGTTTTGTATAAATCAGTTTTTTCTGTAATTCAGTTTTGTTGATTAATCTAAGTTGTAGATCCCAATATTGTTGTAACTGAAAATATTCTCTTCTATAATGTCTCTCTTTTCTCCATCATCTTCTCAAAACCACAATTTTCAATTATTGATTTTCACCATTGATTCACCCTCCACTCTTGATTGTGTTCCAACAATATGTATCAAATTAAAATGTCCCTGTTAATCGTCTACAATTACAAGAATTCTCTTCTTTTCTCTAAAAATCATCCACAAAAGGTGTGCTCTTCCCTCTTCCATCTCTTCCTCCAATTTCAATTGTTACACACGTGCCATTTTTCTTTTAATACCTCTAATGTTTGGAGTTTGAGGCACTATTATTACATAACCTTATCAAACAACTTCAATTGTTTAACCTTCTTTAGCCACTTGTGTTACAAGAGTTGTTTTTCCCGATCCACCCATCCCATGTATTCTTATGATACAGATATTGATGTCCTGCTTTACAAAAGAAATTGTGTCCAAGTTGGACATCATCTATTGACAGATAGCAATCAAATTCGAATCACGAAGAACTTGAGCCTGGAGAAATAAAATGTGTTTTTATTTGCTATTCATACAATCAAAAAGGATACAAATGTTTTGAATCTATTTCCAAATAGGCTTTTGTGACTATGAATGTCACTCACTTACTTTGAAAAAATTCATTTTTTCATTTTTAAGGGGGGGAAATAGAAGAAGATGATGAGGAAAGTAACATAACCTAATCAATCCTATTTGAAAATACTAGAAATTGAGGAAAGTAACAACAAAATCCTTAGGTAAATCTAGTCAAGAAAGCCATGAACATGATATTCAAGAAAATGTCTTGACATAACTAGAAGTTGAGAATGAGACAATTTAAATTGGTAACAAAGGTATGCAACCCTTTCACCATGTATACTTAAGGAAAAACGTGTTTCAAAGAAGAGAACCTCAACACCACCAAACATCAAAGGATCCAACAGGTTAGAGTCATTCTAATTCTGTTGTACCCCTTCAAAATTCTCATCATAATAATCTTGTCATTGTTGAACATGTTTCCAATGATTTTATTGCTTTAGAACCTATATTTGATGATTCTAGTCTACCCATTGTTGTTAGAAAAGGGATAAGATCATGTACAAAACATCTTATCTCTAACTTTATATCTTATGACAAATTGTGTCCCACTTTTAGAGCTTTTACTTGTGAAATGAAAGAAAAAAACTGAGATCCCAAGAGATATACAATAAGCTCTAAGGGTTCCTAAGTGGAAAAAAGCTGCCTTGGAGGAGATGAGTGCTCTTATAAAAAATCAAACTTAGAAAGAGATGGATCTACCTAGAGGAAAAAACATTGTAGGGGTGCAAATAAGTGTTCTTTGAATGATATAACTTGAAAGATAAAAAAGTTTAATTTTAGAATGATGTCGTTGGATAAAAAAGTTTTTTGGTGGTGAATAAATTTTTATAAATTTTTATGTAGTTAGCTCTTTGAATCTCGAAAAGTAATCGAGACCATTGACATTGAGTTAGCGGTGGGAGAGAGCTCTGAAATTTTAATGTTGTTGTGGTGATTAAAGAAAAATAGTTTTTCTTAATTTATGTCTTTTCAAAAATAGCTGTTATGGTTGATGATCAAGAATATATACAGGTGATTATCAAATCTTTGAACTTGTGTGTTAAAGAAAATTAGTGAATTGTGGTTTCAAGTTTTTATATGTATACTTTTAATTTTTAAAAAATGCTACGTGATTTTAATTAAAGTTTCAAGTTTATTAATTAATAGTTAAAGTCTTGAGTTAGAATTTTTTTTTTTTAAAGATTCTAAGTTTCATGAATTAAACTACAAGTTTTGTTGATAAGAATATATATATATTTTGAAAGGAATGAAACTATTTCAAATAAAATTAGAAGAAGAAAAAATTATTGATATTCTTTTGTGTGGTTATGTTCTTATTGTAATATCCCAAATTTTATAATAAAATTTTAAACAATTAAGTTGGTGTTAAAATTATTTTAGAATATATGTTGATTAATTTTCTTTGTATGTTGTTTTAATCTTGTACATATTATATTAAATGAGTGATATAAATATCAAATATTATATTTTTGTATTTTATATATTTTTCTAAAAATAATAGTATTTTAGTGAACATATTTTAAAGTATAAGATTTTAGGCAATGCTACGTGCATATGTGTGTTTGTAGTTAATGTGATATTTTCTTGTATGTTGAAATGTTAAGTGTGTAAATAACTATATTTAATTTTTTCTAAATATAT
>JBBPBS010000577.1:10613081-10624847 GCA_037974835.1 Cicer judaicum
GTAATATTGATATTGATTTTCTTTATTTCTATATAGTTGTTATGGTATGATGATTTTATATATATTTATTTTGATTTAGTAATTAATATAAATTGTTGATGTTATATTTATGTATTTTATTATTTTGACTATTCTATATAGATGATATATTTTTATGCGATTATTCTGAAAAATATTATAGTAATAATTATAGTTATTATTTTGAGTATGGGAGTTTTGATTAAATTATGTTTATCTATGTTAATGATAAATAATATTATGTTAAAATGAGTTTTTGG
The DNA here is from genome assembly GCA_037974835.1 of Cicer judaicum. Taxonomy (NCBI): domain Eukaryota; kingdom Viridiplantae; phylum Streptophyta; class Magnoliopsida; order Fabales; family Fabaceae; genus Cicer; species Cicer judaicum. The sequence continues at coordinate 10,613,360 of JBBPBS010000577.1, forward strand.
AGAAAAAATTTCTAGTGTGGATCAATAAAATAAATTATTTATTAAGAAATTTTAGAAATACTAGAAAATGAATTTTGGATCACCCATAATTTCTACTTCTACATATTCATTTGGGCTATTATTGGTTGGGCTTTTCTTTTCTACACTTGTGAGTTTCTCATTAAACCTCTATTTCTACCTCATATTGGACTCATCTGTGTTAAATTTTACAAATTATTTTACTATTTTACTTGTACATCTGCCATCTGCACCCTTCATTTGCAAATAAGAAAAAAAAAAAAAAAAAGAGAAGGAAAACAACAACAAGCAACCTCAACAACCACAAGCTAAACCCTCTTTCTCTCAAATTCATTCTCACAAATTCTTTGCCATTTGAATCGATTTCAACCTCTATCCCACACAAAATCAGCAACTGAATTCATTTTTTGCATCAATTTTATCAATTGTTGCTCAATTTCTTTCCTTGGCGAGATGTTTTTGACTAATTATGATCATCACGTTTGCCGTCTCAAAATATTGGCATCGTTTGTGGATTTCTCTTTTCGAATCATTCAAAAAGCACTACTCATTTGTATTTTTCAGTGAAGTTGGTGTCAGACCCTTTTGGCGCTCCGACGAGTCGGTGAGACTTTTTCTGCACTTTCTCTCCTTGTTTTGACTCCCATATTGCTCCTAAAATTATTACTAATTATATAACATTTATTTTTATACTCCTCATAATTTACCAATCGTATCTCGACAATTTTGTGCACTTGTCGTTTATTCGGATTCGCTCATTGTATGTTGTCGATCTGCAATTGTTGTTGAAAACTTCCATTGATTTATGTGTTTGAGATAGCGTCTAAATAAGGTAAAGGTTGAGTGATCATTTGAATTCATGAGTATTATATATTGCGAGATGAACAAAAAAGTCGTATTTCCAATCGATTCATTTGGGACTCGCTACGTACAAAAATATCCATTTGAGAGATAAATTAATTAATGTGATGAGTTTATATGATGATCATGATTATGTATGATTAATGATGTTATAAAATTGTGATGAGAATATTGAAGTACCCCAAAATTGATGAAATAGTGATGATTCCAATTTGTGTTTGAGATGATGCTATTAATAGAGTGTCATAGGCCAACGACGGGAGAAAATAAATATTGAGAGAATAGTATCAAGCCTCCTAACCAAGTACATCAGAGTTAGAATGGTACCACATTGTGAAGTAGAGTCTAAGCTCATGCATAGCATTGTGTTTTCTTGTGATTGTTTTATTGTGATTGATGTATTTCAAAAGTAATAATAATTCTCTTAGATCATTTGATGCATATTATAATGAGATATTTACTTTACTTGAGTGGATTTGATGTCAAATATGCTACAATTTACTTAAATATTTTGATATATCGTAATGTGGTTATGATATGGTCTATTATGACTATTTGCGGGTTCTTCTTATTATAGGTAAATGAGTCTTGAAGTTCAAGACTAGGAGAAACCCGACTGATAAGTGATACTGAGAATAAGAGTTGTAAATTATACTTTACTTATACTTATTGAATTAGAAACGATATTTTGTATCAAAATTTCATAAGTACTAGTAAGTTTTTGGAATTAAATTAAGAAATTCCAGTAAAATCAAGTTTATGGAGATTGCATTGTTTTATTAGAGGAAAATGTTTAAAGTGCTCCTTTTGAAGTTTGAGAAAATATGATATCTTAAATTAATAATATGGGTTGCTGCATGTTATGAATTTCATTGATGAGAATATGGTTTAAGTATGATCCATATAAAGTATAAAAAATTATTAGTGTGTAATGTGTATTAAAATGGGAGTCTTTTAATAACTACATTGACATAATAATTGTTGAGAAAATGTCAGAGTATGCTCATGCATTTAATAGTTAGTGGTGATCATGATGGACCACGGGATGGTTTCCTGTGTTGATTAGTCCATCTTATCCTTACGAGGATTTTTAGTCGTGTAGGTATGTGATAGACTTCACTCTGGTAAATTGTGTTGATCTGTGATAGGTGGCACCTCAGTAATTATTACTTGTCATTGAGAGACGGTAAATTTATGATTTACGCCTCGATGAGGGTTTGGAAATTTCAGAATCATGTGCACTTGCATATTAGCATTGCATTATGGTGTTTAGCACACAAGTCATGTTTGTTATGATATGATATATGTATATACATGCTCTGTTATTGTTTGTTATCATGCCATAACTACTTAGTGTTTATTGTTTGTCTTCATGACATAATTGTTAAATGTTAATTGTTAATTTCGGTTAATGGCCATTTACATGATTGTGGAAATTTGGTTTTTCCCTCATATGATACTTAAATCCATTCTACCCACTGTTACCCTAAAGACGAAAACGTCGTTAGACTTTCCTGATTAGCACTTGCCAACTACTTGGATATACGACATCGTCTCAAGTAGGGCTACATATACGGGTCGAGTCAAAGCTCCCACTTTTGGTGAATGATCCTATACCGAATCTCTCTGAGGTAGTGAGCTGTTTTTAGATTCCTTCACGAAAAAAGTCACCTATCTCATGAGTGGACCTAATTTTTGAGGAGACTGATTCCTCTATGGTTGAAGAGGAGGAGCTCGGAAGTTACTTCCTGAAATATTACCCAAAGATAAACTCGATCTAGCATGTCAACGATGAAATTTATTTCTTTGTCACCAACAATAAACTTTTTTGTAACTTTGATTTCTTTGATTAATTAGGTCAAAAAAAATTGTATCTTAAAGTTAATATGATTTATTTTGTTTTCTTTTAGCTTAGCTTTTTTATAAGAGTGTTATAATGTCCTCTTTTTTTTGTGAGTAGTAAAAAGTTGGTGGCTAAGGTAGAGAAAAAATTCTCACTAGTACATTTTAACCTTGTTACATCGTCGATATTAGATCGGTTGTTATACATCCAATGTAATAAGTAAGGCGGTGGCAAATTTGTTATTATAATAAACTTTGTTAGATTTGTTCTAATTGAATTGTTCTAACAGTTACATTAAAAAAAATAAAACTACACAAACAAAAACATTGTACTAAATTTATTATTATAATAAATTTTATTAGATCTGTTCTAATTGAACTGATCTAACATACATATTAAAAATAAAAATAAAAACTGCACACAAAAAAAGCTATGCAAGAAAAAAAAGACATTTAATATTTGTTATTATTACAAATTTTATTAGATATGTTTTATTAGACCGATCTAACAAGTCTTTTTAAAAAAAAAATTCTAAATTAACCAAAGAATAAGAAATTAGCACGCGTACCTTTCATTTTGCCTCTTCATCCTTCGTTCTTCATCCTTCTTGCTGCAAACCCATAAATGAGTCTCCCGCGAATCCAAACCCATTTTTCATCATTTTACCTTCGTTCTTCATCAAACCCAGCCACAAATTAAACACATGCGTCTTATCCGTGAAAATATTTTCATCCTTCCACATTTAACCTTCATACTTTAGTGAAATCTGAATCGTGAATCGTGAATCAACCTTCATGGCCGGTGACAAGTTGGTCCGGTGCAACATTTTTCTACTTCAACACCGACGACGAGTTTTCTTTGTCTTCCTCTTCTATCTATCAAGGAGCATTTCCATCGAGAAGTGTCAATTTCTTTCACTATCAAGAAGTGTTTACTGCTTTCTCCGGTAATTTTCTAATAACTCTTGTTTGTTATTCAACAATCTAAAATTATTTCATTGTTAATTATTCTTATTATTAATCTTTAATTGATGGAGAAAATTGAAGGAGAAATTTCTACATAAGTGATGGTGAAATTTTGAGAAGTGATGATGTCTAAAAAACTATAAAAGTGATGGAGAAATTTGAGTAGAAGTAGTTACCCCAATTTTCAACCATCCTTTAAAACTGCATGTTATGTGTTTGTGATATTGTCTCTGTTAATAATATGTTATGCACATTCCCTGCATGCTACTGATCAAGTGTCACCCCTCTCTTTAATTCTTTCTTCTATTCAATTCATTTTTCTTAATTCAACTTCATACTTTATATTATGGATTTCTTCTATTCAAGTGAGGTGCTGCTACCAACCTTGGCTAGTCCTATGCTTGTTTGATCCTTTACTGCCCCAAGGGCTCTTCTGATTGAGCTTGGTGGCATAGTTTATTTTTTCTCCTATGCTTGTGTTTTGATTTTTGTAGCTTTAAATTCAGATGAATATTACCTGATAAAAGTTCTTCAAAATTGTTGCACCTTGCAAAATTATTAAATTATTTTGTCAAACATATCTCATAATAATAGCACATAATACTTTAAACTATATAAATTTAAAACTCTTCAATCTTTCATAAATTTCTAACATGAAATACATGTTTTGTTTTATATACTTATATATACGGTGAAATATGAAGAAAAAAATATATATGCCTTAGATATATGAAGATACTTTTTTTTTGTTTCATATAGTTTCTCTCCATTGAGATAACTTTGTTTGAGTCACCGTTGAACCTAAAAGTAGGCACATTTTTCAGCTGAGATTCAAACTGTGCTTTGCCATATTGTGGCAGACTAACCCCTTATATTAGACTTATCCTCGTTAGTGATATATGAAGATACTTCTTATATACAATATTTTGATAGAAAAGGTTACATATGTGATGATGAAAAAACAAAGAGGAAAGACAGGTCCTACCTTCTCATAGAGCACAAGAGAGAAGCAATTAAACTTCACAAATCTTTTATGGATATATCTATGGAGCTGTTATTAACAAGAATAATAATTTATTTTGTGTGCAACTTTTGATGAATCGTAGTTAGATGGAAAAGAAAAAAGTAATACAAGGAATGAAAAGATAGATAGTTTTTTCCTATCTGTCTCCTTTGTTCCCTCTTTCCTCCTTTCTTCTGTTCCTCCTCTCTTTAGAAAACATTACAACCTGAGTTAAGCATTGTCCATTTTTGTAGCATGAAAATATGGGAGATGTAGTGATACATGTATTACCCTTTAGAAATTATTTGACTCTAATTAATTATGACATTCTTGGCTTTGCTATATTTGGTAGCAAAATATTCATCTTCTATTTAGTATATATGTAATATGTGACTGTCAATTACATATATATTGATTATACTATCCATTAATAAGATTTTTTTTGTGAACAATTTTATGTATTCACTTCATTTTTTTTTTCAATGGAATGATGAGCACACACGTCTAATGACTCCAACAGAACCTGTCTTGACACCAATTTGGCCCATTTTTATAATAGACTGAACAAAATCAGCTTCAAAAGAAGGTCCAAATATTGGATTAAGTGGACCAAAGTAGGAATCCATTACACCCTTTGTTACTATATCATCATTATGCCTTGCATCAGATTCTAACACAGCAAAACCTTCCCTTATGTTTTCCAATATGTGGCTGTCAAATTTTTTATCACTCCCTTCATCAATGGCTAATCTGACATTAGCATCTCCATCTTGAGGGCACCTTGCTCTCAATTCTGGAAGGAAATTTGTACTAATAGCTGGATCTGATCCTCCACCATTTGGGAAAAAGTTGTATAGTCTTTTTGTCATAAAGAAACATGCTGTAGTTCCAATTGTATGTGCAGCTGAATTTTTTATTTTTTAGCATAAGAGTGAACCATTAGTATTATGGTTAGAAAATTATAAATTAACAACATATTATATATAATATATAATGCAAGTTGCACATACAGTTATAGCACTTAAAAGTGCAAGTGTGTCACCCTTTGTCTTTTTGTAATTATAGTTGTCCATATTATGACAACTGCTTAAAACCTTATCACCGAGTAACTCCTGGGTCGGCCTAACATTATTTTTTTACTAGCCATCCTTGATTCGATTTTTTAGTGTAAGATTTATTTTATAAAGGTAATTTAAGCCTTTCAAATTTAATAAAAATTTATCTATAATACAAGAATAATTATGTAATTTTTTGGCAAGATTGTGCTTATTGTTATGCATCCAAACTTTGAGCACTCTTCTTCTAACTCCAATCTCTTGCTCAAAAAACTTATTTAATTTCTTTGGCTACAATAGTTACAAAGAAAACATGCACTACCCTCAAGCTGTATTAAAAAGACAATTACTATATGCACACTATGTACGCCTTGCATTGTAAAAGCAAATACATAATTGATGTGAAAAGATAAATAACTCAATTAACTTTTTATGTAGAAATATGATTCTTAAAATGTGATTAAAATCATTTTACCATTGTATATTTTTTCAGAAGTAGTTATGAATCACAGTTGGATGAATGCTAATCGATTGAGTGAAGAGTATGAAAAGGGAGTTGAGGAGTTTTTACAATTTGCTTTAAAAAAACTTCCTGAAAGTAAAGGAATGTTTTATTGTCCTTGTGTTATTTGTTTGAATGAAAATACATTACATTTTGAGGAAATACGAAGTCATCTTATTTGTTCTGGGATTGACCTGAACTATATCAGATGGATATGGCATGGTGATTCGTTAAACATGTCAAATACCTCAAAAAGAGAGGAAGTTGATGTAGATATGAATGATCAACTAGAGGACATGATACGTGGTGTTGGAGAAGAGTCCTTTAATCGTGCACATGTATATGATAACTTATGCAGTGACAAAGAAGAGCCTTTGTATCCGGGGTGCACTAACTTCACACGGTTGTCTGCTGTATTGAGATTGTTCAACTTGAAGGCGATAAATGGATGGACAGATAAAAGCTTCACTGAATTACTTGAATTGTTGAAAGAAATGCTCCTAGAAGGTAACACATTGCCGAATCGTAACTATGAGGCAAAGAAGTTATTGTGTCCAATGGGCATGGAGTATAGGAAAATACATGCATGCCCTAATGACTGTTTATTGTATAGAAATGAGTTTGAGAGGAAGCGTAATGGACAACTTTGTCACCCAGCTAATTCTTTGCAATGGAAGAAAATTGATGATTTGTACCCAGAGTTTGGAAATGAGCCAAGGAACCTTAGGCTTGGACTTGCTACAGATGGAATGAATCCATATGGAAATTTAAGTAGTAACCATAGTTCATGGCCTGTTCTACTAGTTATCTATAACTTACCTCCTCGGATTTGCATGAAGCGTAAATACATCATGTTATCTATGATGATTTCAAGTCCAAAACAACCTGGAAATGACATAGATGTTTATCTAAGTCCATTGATTGAAGATTTGAGAATGCTTTGGGAAGGTGTTGATGTGTTTGATGTGTATTCTCGTGAATATTTTAAGATGCGTGCAATGCTATTTTGTACAATCAATGACTTTCCTGCATATGGAAACTTGTGTGGCTATAGTGTTAAGGGACATAAAGCATGTCCTATATGTGAAGAAGGAACATGCTACCAACAATTGAAACATGGAAGAAAAACTGTTTATGTTGGGCATCGAAAATTTTGCAAGTCTAATCATCCATACCGTAAGTTGAGAAAAACATTTAATGGACACCAAGAGCATGGAATTTCTCAAAAAGCCTTAACTGGGGAGCAAGTTTATCAACGGGTTAAGGATATAAATGTTATATTTGGAAAGAACCAAAAACAAACATCTGAGAAAAATATATGGAAGAAGAAGTATGTGTTCTTTGATCTTCCTTACTAGTCTAGTCTAGATGTAAGACATTGTCTTGATGTGATGCATGTGGAGAAAAATGTATGTGATAGTGTAATTGGAACACTTCTCAATATTCAGGGGAAGACAAAGGATGGCTTAAATTCTCGTCTAGATATGGTTGATATGGGTATACGACAACAATTAGCTCCACAATCAATAGGTAAACAAACATATTTGCCTCCTGCTTGTCATACATTGTCAAAAAAGGAGAAAAGATGCTTTTGTGAGTGTTTAAGGGGAATAAAAGTGCCACATGGCTACTCCTCCAATGTCAAGAGTCTTGTGTCAATGAAAGATTTGAAATTAGTTGGCTTAAAGTCTCACGATTGCCATATTTTGATGCAACAACTACTACCAGTGGCTTTACGTGGCATATTGCCTAAAAAAGTAAGAGAGGTCTTAACTAGGTTGTGTTTATTCTTCAACGCTATTTGTAGCAAAGTCATTGATCCTCAAAAGTTAGATGAGTTGGAAAATGAAGTTGTTATTATCTTGTGCCAACTAGAGATGTATTTTCCTCCTTCTTTTTTTGACATCATGGTTCATTTAATTGTTCATTTAGTTAGGGAGATTAAATTACGCGGTCCTGTTTATTTGAGGTGGATGTATCCATTCGAGTGTTATATGAAGATTTTAAAAGGATATGTGAAGAATCCACACCGTCTTGAAGCATCTATTGTTGAAAGGTACATAGCAGAAGAAGCTATTGAGTTTTGTTCTGACTATATGTCAAAAGCAGAAGCCATAGGAATTCCTAGATCTCGTCATGAGGGAACATGTGTGGGTAATGGTATACGAGGCTTAAAACTTAAGAGCATGGGACATGAGGAAGTACTTCAAGCACATTTGTATATATTGAATAACATGATGAGGTTCAACCTTACCTTTCTACTCATAAAAGTATTGTGAAGACAAATTATCCTAGAATGAATGAAAAATGGTTGTTGAATGAGCATAACAAGACTTTCTTAAAGTGGTTTAAAGAAACCATTTTAACCAACAATACTACTTCTGATACACTAAAATGGCTAGCACATGGGCCTCACTTTGATGTCATAACTTGGACTGGCTACAATATCAACAATTTTACATTCTACACAAAAAAGTCAAGATGACAGTAGTACCATGCAAAATAGTGGGGTTATGGTCGTAGTTGAGTCCATGCATTTCTCTAGTTCAAAAGATAAAAACCCTGTTACAGCATCCATACCTTACTTTGGGACCATTGAAGAGATTTGGGATGTCGATTTCATTAAATTTAAAGTGCCTGTTTTTAAATGTAAATGGATTGACATCAATAATGGTGTTAAAATTGATGAATTTGGTTTTACATTGGTGGACCTTGAAAAGGTAGCATATAAGGATGAGCCTTTTATTATGGCATCCCAAGGAAAACAAGTGTTTTATGTTAGTGATCCTTCTAACAAAAAATGGTCAGTGGTTCTCCAAGGTAAAAGTTTTCATGGACCAAATGAAAGTCTAGATTCAACGCTAGATATTTTTGAGACTCCTCCATTCTCACAATGAATACTTACTTTCGTTGAAGAAACTATAGTGGACGATGAGTATGCCACTCGTGATGATCATCAAGAAGGCATATGGGAGAATATTCAAACATAAGACTCGTAAGAAATAAAATGGTAATAATGATACTTTATCTTAATAAATTTCAAATTATATGTAATATTTAGTTTGATGGTTTATAGTTTTTACCAATGTATGATATGATTACTTATAATTATTGTTCTCCATTATTTTGAAATATTATTGACCATTATTATTCTTTTTTAAAAAGGACACATGAATAATTCGTCAGCTCATTCGCAAAGTGTGGAGGGTACTCAATCTACACAAAGAAATGGTAGGCGTTGTACACATATGGCAAAGTTGAAACGTAAATATGATAGGTAAGAAGTTATCGATTGATTTAGATCCATTAATTGGATTACCTTGAGGGAAAAATAGGAAAAACTTTAAGGGTCATGTTGCTTCCCTTGCTCGAAGCTTTGTCAGTATTTTGGTGGATAATTAGGACGACGTAGATAGCGACTTGAAAAATCAGATATGGGAAGCTATTAAGGTACTTGTAGTTTTGTGAATATTTTAGTATATATATGATTTCGTAAATATATTTTAATGCCATACACTACCTTCTCTATTGGTTTTGTAATGTAGGTGAAATGGGATGTTCCTGATTCTGATTTTTTGAAAAAGAAATGGATTTCATATGCTGGTGAACGTTGGAGGGCATTTAAAACTAGTCTAGGATCTAGATATTTAAATGGTGGGAATTTGAGTCACAAGTCTCCTCTTGAGGCATATACTTATCTTGATAAGGACACATGGAAGGCATTTGTTCAGAAGCGGCAGGACCCTTCCTTTGTGGTTAGCTAGATTTATAATTTAATTTCTTTTATTAATTTATTTCTAGTATTATATTTAATTGGTACATTACTTATAATAGGAGAAACAAAAGAAGGCACAAGTGATCCAATCTCATAATAAATAACCTCACCTAATGTCTCGTGCGGGATATGAGTTGCTTACTGAAAGATTGATGAATGAAAAAAATAAAGCAAAGACAATAATCATCTGGAAATTCAATACTTGCACCTCCATCTCCACCATCACGCCAAGAAAAATGGAAGAGAGCCTGACAAAAGCCATCGAGAGATTACTCATCAGAAGATGCTTGTGTCATTGCAGAAAAAATTGTAAGTAATTGTGTAATCAATTATTAATTTAAACTAATAGTCATTGGTGATTTGTTCTTGCAAATGATTGGTTGTTGGAATTTAAGTGTGATATTATGTATAAAAGATGCTTATGGTGATTTATTTTATTTTGATTTAATCTTTTAAGATATATTTTGTTTGCACTTAAAGTTTTTGATAATTAGAAATTAACTAATGCTGCAACAATATGTCTTGACAACACTTTGGATCACGTTCTCAAGGAACCTTTGTTCCACATGGACGTACAGATATCTTGACAACGACCATTGGAAAACCTGAGCACCCTGGTCGTGTTCGTGCTATTGGTCGAGGTGTGGGGTCTCGACAATACTTTGGATCACGTTCTCATTATGCCTCCCCCCCACCAGCATTCAGTAGCCACCAAATAGAGGAGCTTACTAATGTGATTAAAAATAAAGTGTTGTTGGAGCTATCACAACAAAACCCAAATTTGTTCATGAAGGGAAGTTGTTCAGTTGAACTACCTATACCAGAGGATGAGGACGATGATATTCCAGAACAGTGTAAATTGTATGTTGATAATTATGATTTTGTAGTGGCATATGCTGATGCGTACAAGTTGGGGCCCACTTTACACAATCAGTTGTTAGATAATGATATGGTTAGGGTGCTGGTTATCAAGGTTTTAGATGCAAATGCTCAAGTACCTATACCCACTGATAAGGTGACAAAAGATGGACATGCTTAAATTACTTTAATTCAATGGTCAAAAAGACTTTTGCGACTTGTTTCTGACAAGGTATTCATTACTTATGTCTTTATCTATTTACACTTGAAATATTTTAAATGACTTATTTTTTATCTTTAATTATTTAGGAGGTTGACATATGTATAAAAGTTGACGTTCCACTTAAAAAATGTGAATCTCAACTAGATTGTATTCAACAATTGTTGTTAAAGTCGATGAGTATATCATTGTCTATAGAGCTAAAATTGGAACATGAGACAAGTGAAGTGTTTGTTCTTGGACAAAGCGATATAGTGGAGTTATGTATGGGTAATCAAGAGTTATGCATCACTATTATACAAATATGGTTAACGTAAGTACATTTAATTTGTAAAATTAGTCGAAAAATTAATTTCATTTATAACAAATACTTATTTTAATTTATTTA